>BCLC01000014.1:751118-977059 GCA_001600855.1 Saitozyma sp. JCM 24511 | reverse complement strand
ACCCCCCCTGAATATTCTCGGCAATCCGACGGCTACATTCGATTACTCAATCCGGCGATAATATCCAAAGACTATCCTCGACTCCGGAAATGGTAACTCAACGATGCCACGATATGTCTCGAACATCATGTCTCAAAACACGCCATCGCCGCTGGTCGACACATGTCTCTCCATGTTTTACATGCGGCACGTTTCGGGTTCCGACCGGAGCCGACGGAATTCGAGATGGCCAAGGACTACGGAAGTCGATATGATCGGAGCCGATGGAATTCGAGATGGCCGAGGACAGGCGACAGAGGTATAAAGGTCAGAGGCGTGACTATCGAAGAAGAGGTCTTTGAGAACTCCAAATTGTAGTCCGCTGTAGTTAATCATAGCATACCGTAGCCCGTTGCTAGTTTACCGAAGTCATCATATTCTATCACAGCTACTCGTATCCGAGATACCGCTACCTCGACCAACCTTGACTTGGCTGTCACGCGGCCCTCAAGTCATTCTGGATAGACTACTCTCGTCTGGTCTTCGCTTAGACAATTCGAGGTTAGCCTATTCTAGAGGTCGGACATACGGGTTCTTTGTTGGTCGACGTAGCACCCGTGACAGGAGGCGACATGGACACACGATGATCCACAACCGGCTATGTTTTCAAGGTCTACGGTGGTGTTGTCACCTGGAAAAGCYGCCGTCAAYCTACAGTCGCTCTATCCACCACCGAGGCAGAATACATGGCATCGGCCGATGCGGCCAAACAAGCCACCTGGCTCCGACTTTTACTCGATGATCTCCAGCTCGGACCGCCCTCGGACTCACCCATTCCGATCTACAACGACAACAATGGCTGCATTGCTCTCTCCAAGAACATGGTACACCACGACAAGTTGAAGCACATTGCCATGCGACACCACTTCCTCCGCGAGAAAGTTGAGGACGGCTCGATCGACTTGTCACATGTCTCCTCGGCCAGCAATATTGCCGACTTACTGACCAAGTCACTTCCAGCGGATACATTCACTCGACTCTGTGAGTTACTCGGTGTCATCCGGTTACCTATGCGCGGGGGGGGGGGGGTGTCGGAATCTACGCCTAGTTCACCATCTGCCACACCGCCACACTCGGTTTAGGTCACGTCACCCGCAGGTTTTCACCCGCGGGGTCTCTAGCACGTTCCCACGCTTCTATCTTCGTCTCTTTCTCTCTCTCTCTTCTATATTCTCGTCTTATGCACTCATATCTTGATATCCAACACTTCCTAAGTACACGACTTAGAAAGTTGGAGGCGGATCGAGTTGCGCGAACCTCGCAGACGTTAACTGAATGAATTAAGGACCGTCGTGGTAGCTAAGTCAAGTTGGCCGGCACAGCAAGTCACTGCAGAGTACTAGAGCTTGTAGCTATGCACGACTAATCAAGATTCGACAAGGGAACACCTTCCCTTCTCGATTCCACCTTTATACCATCGCGAGCCTTGCGTATCCTGGCCTCCTTCGCGGTCGCCAAGTCGAGGATCGCGTGGGCCGCTGAGTCGAGGCCAGCCTGGACCAGAGAGTTGAGGCCAATCTGGACCAGAGAGTCGAGGCCAGCCTGGACCATCGAGCCACGAGCGTCGCCCCTGCGTTGCGTCGCGAAGGTCGCCTCGCGTCCCCTTGTCACGTCGCGACGGTTGTGCTTCAATATCCAGATCACGTGGTTGGTCGTTGTTCATGTCGTCGTGGTGTCCTTGGTGGTGATGATGTCGTGACAACCAGAGAGTCGAGGCCAGCCTGGACCAGAGAGTCAGGACCAGTCTGGACCAGCGAGTCGAGACCAGCCTGGACCGCCGAGTCGAGATCAGCCTGGCCCATCGAGCCGCGACCAGCCTGGACCCCTGAGTCGCGAGGATCGCCCCTGCGTCGCGTCGCGAAGGTCGTCTCGCGTCCCTTCGTCGCATTGCGAAGGTCGTGCTTCAATATCCAGGTCACGTGGTTGGTCGTTGTTCGTGTCGTCGTGGTGTCCTTGGTGGTGATGATGTCGTGACATGCGCTCGTCTTCGGACATGCTAGAGTTCTCAGCACAGTTTTAGGGCATTGTAGAGTGGAGAGAGACGCTCCTTCGGTACTCAGCTGAGGCGAGGAGAGTTTGGACTTCCGGCAGGCCGGGTGGCAGTTACTCTCTCCACTGGGGCGTCCAGATTCTTTCCCAATTCGGAGCGAATCAGTAGCTGTACCTCTCTCCACGCCGCGAGACGAGGCCAGCGGCTTTGCGGTCGAATGAAGCTGTGTGGCACACGTTGGGGGACTGGCCGATGCATGCACTACCCGCCACAGTACGAGCTCAGCCTGGAAGTTGATGCAAGGCGCTTCGGGCGCCGGAAAGTGGGATGTGATGATGAGCTTGGAGACCGCTATGGCCCCAAAGTGTCTGCTGCGGTCCGCGCTGCAGGTAGAGAGGTGTTGGTAGGTGGGTGTAGACCTCCGTATCGGGCGACGCAGGTACTCGAGGAAAGACTCAAGCCTGCACCGTTGTCGAAGTACGATACTCTTCCTCTGCTGGGAAACGTCACTCTCAAGCTCACAGCTAGATTTTCGCCTGGGGCTGAACCATGCAATGGTGCGCCGCCGCTACTGAAGTATCACCCCCATCCTGTCTGTGACCACTTTCATTCACAAGTCTGCAAGCGGCACGGACTCGGTTAGAAACGGGCTCCCGTCAAGTCCCGGCCACCGACGAGGAACGCACCCACGCAGTCTCAGGCAGGAATGCGTCAGGGCGACAGAGAAGTCGCAGTAAAGGTTTGCATATCGTACAAGCAATCAATACGGGCTATGGACAATCTGAGAATGAGAATCCCGGAGTTTGCGAGCCGGGGTGGACAGACTAGGAGCCAAGGAAGATCTAGTCGGCTGCCATTGTCAGCCGCTAACTACACAGAGAGGCACAAAGTCACCTCACCTTTGACAACTCTCGCTTGTTCGCCATGAGGACGTCGTTCTCCAAAGCAACGATGATGTTCTTGTCGGCGCCAAACTTGAAGTTGTCTGCAACGACGCGGGATGTGTATTGCTGAGGGTTGAGCTTCGGCGTGACATGCCGCTTACCTTGATCTGATAATCGTCCAGCCGACCTTGCTTGAGACGCCGAAAGTTCCCTGGCAAGATCAGCAACGAACTGCGATGTAACAAGTTGGGTGCTCACAGGTGATCACGTATTTCCCAGTCGATGTCACAATGGTTTTCTCGGACTCGTTCAAACCAGTGTTGAATCTGGGCGTGATCAGGCGACACACGCGCTGCCAATTGGCGCTTGCTCACCTAGCAGGCGTGAATGAGACGGGGTCTTCCATGTAAGCGACGTGTTCGGGCTTCAATTGCAACCGTCTGGGCACGGGCTTGGAGTCGGCGGGGAAACTGCGGTCAAAGCCGAAGGACCCTTTGTATCTCCCGTCGCCAATAAGTGTGTCGATCAGAAGCAGGTACGTCCGACAGGTAGCCACGAGCCATCTACCGTCCGCGGAGACGTCGACGCCAATGATAGGATCGCCCAGAGCGGGCAACGCGGTCTGAATCGTCAGTGCACGTAAACACACTGACCTCGGGACCGACCTTAGCGTTCTTCCCTATTTGATCGAACAAACGGATGTCTCCCTTGTTGCTGGCTACAGCCAGCTTACCGGACTCTGTAGTCGCGGCGGCCGAAAAATCATTCTTTGACGCGTACTGCTTGAACTGGCTTTCTACGAGCTTGTTGCCAGCGAGCCGTGGGTCGATACGGAAAAGGCCATTGTGTGCTACGAAGGTCAGACTTTCGCTGTTTTCTGAGCGCTTCACTCACAATGACCAACCAAGGTCCGCTCGGGGTTCATCTGCGCATACTTTGATCTGCTCGTTTCAGCAAGATATTCCCATTGGCGAAGGAAAAGCTCACTCTGGCAAGATGTTCGACACCGCGACATTTTCCGACACTTTCCACTCATCAACGACCTTGCCATACTCGAGATCCAAGCGGAAGACCGAGTTGGGATTGGAAGGGTCCAGTAACAACATGTCGCTATCTTGATTGTGTAGCATCATCTGCCAGATCAGCCGAGTACGATAAGCGCGCAGACTCACTTTGCGGGGCGAAAAATCCTTGCCATGCAGATCCTTGACCCTGTCGATAGTCGTTCGAAATCTCAACCGATCCTCCTTGGGTGCAAAGACACCAATCTGATTGCCTCGAGTGACGAAGGACAGGTCATTCCGGTATCCGACCGCCAGCTGTTCGTTTTTGCTCCCCGCACGGAACGCTTGGGATGCGCTGGTTTCTCCCTCGTCGTCCGAGAACGCGCCTTCCGTCGACACATCGCCGGTAACCTCGTCCTCTTGCTCCTCTTCTGCATCTTCTTCCTCGGGCTCCTCCATTTCGACGTCCTCGTACGCATTCTGTATATATCTCTGTTCATCCGCTTTTGCTTTGGCGTAGCTCATTCGGTTTTTGCCCTCCCACAAGTACGTGGTGAATCGATCCTTCCATTCCCCGAATGAGTCCTCGTTGAATTTGAGGCACCACGTCAGTCCAGGCAGGCCTTCTTCTTCACGGAATGTGAACATGAACGCCCGATTAGCCTAGGCGAGAGCGCGAGTCAGCTGCCAGCAGAACGCGAGTCAAGCTCACCATGTCGAAGCGTGGGTTTAAATCCGAGTCCATGGGCACTGAAATGAAAGGAGTCGATTTCTGCCGAACGACGATCCAGGCTGAAGCGTCAGGCCTCATCCATCCCAAACACGGCGAATCAGCACTCACTGTCGTACTCTGCGTTGGACGCCATATCCACCGTCACCTCCTTCTCCTGGATGACAAATACGTCGGCCTCGGTGTCGAAGAGATACAACTCAGCTGAACTCCGAAAGAGCACAGGCACATCCTTGAATGGATCTTCCGCGCCGACATCGGACGAGCTCGCCTCGGGAACTACTGCTCGTGCTTCGCCGGTATTCTTCAAACTTTGAAGCTCCTCATCAGACGCCTCTTCGTGAGATCTGGAGTGTTTCTGACCATCAGCAAGCATCGATGGCAAGACACATACTCTCTCGTAGATACAATGGAGAATGGTGAGCTCGAAGAGGCTGTTTGTCGCTTTTGGAACGGCCTTTACATTTCAGCCAGACACAGCCAGACACGTTTGAAAAACCTCACCTTGCTGCTAACAAACTCCCACATATCGCCCTCGTCCCCACTGAGATCTCGCCAGGAGCAAGTGGCGTCCCCATCAAGAGTTGCGAAATGAAAATGCAGCTCCTCATCGATGAGGAAGACCCGTTCGTCGTCGGCTAAGTACGGAGTCAGTATCGACATCCAACACAAGGCATGCTTGCAACACGTGCACTCACTCTCCGCATCTTCCTCCAAGAGCTGTTCCTCGCCCTCTTCGTACGCCCTGGTTACCACCAGCTGATACTGAAACTCGACACCAGTCCTCCTGATTGTCGCCACGGCATCCGGGAAACTTCACGGTCAGATGCCTGGCGCGTTTGGTCGGTACTCACATGCATTCCCGGGAGCCTTTGATACTGTTGGGTCGAACGAGGTAGAGCTGGCCGGCCGGAATCTGGATCAACTCAGGGTTGGCCGGGTTGCCTGTCGTCAGGATTTTGGACTTTGACGATGGCGCTCACCCCACATCTTGCCGAGGACTGCGTGTAAACATGGGTCAGCGAATGATGGCTCAGATGTCTCATAAACAAGCTAGACCCCTGCTTGGGTCGTGAACGTACGACTCTTGATGACGAACATGGCGTCGACAGCGACAGGTCTGGTAAGCAGCCCTTGAATGGATAGGTGCTGACCAGCTAGAGAAGGGGGTTGAAGACGGGAGAGGAATAGAGAGATACGGGAAACACAAACGGCAGAGAGGCGGCGGACTCGCCATCGGTTTGATTCCGGGTGGCAAAAGCAACTGGCTGGTTGCTGAAACACGTGACTGGACGAGGGGTGACGTAAGGTCAAAACAATGACGTGGCACATGAAATGACTATGACACCGCCCTCGACGGGATCAAAATTATCGTCCTTCCAAGCGGCGGCTGACGCGTTGCATCGCTGACTCTGTCATCCTCATCCTCACTCATCCTCATCCTTCGCCATCGTCTTGTCCTTTCACCAACAGCTCACACTGAAATCATGGTAAGTCGAATCTATCATAGCATATCGAGATGTGAGGTCGGCACTGCTGAGCAGCACAGGGCCAGGCTCCTTCCAGCGGCGCCCCAGGAGGTGGGCCTCCCGGCAAAGATGGCAAAGACGCCAAGGATAAGGTATGGATGATCCCGAACTGTTCGCCTTGCTCTTGGCCACTTTTCACCTATTGACTTCTGCTAAGAAACCCAAATGGGAACCTCCACTCCCTACTCGTGTCGGCAAGAAGAAAAAGCGAGGACCGGATGCCTCGACCCGACTTCCCCCCGTGTATCCGACGACCCGATGCAAGCTGAAGATGCTGAAGATGGAGCGAATAAAGGACTATCTTCTGATGGAGGAGGAATTCGTCGCGAACCAGGCAAACCAGCAAGGCGAGGACAGGACTGCAGCGGACCGGACTCGAGTCGACGAGCTGCGTGGGTCCCCCATGGGAGTCGGCTCGCTCGAGGAGATCATCGATGATGATCACGCAATCGTCTCGGTCGGCAACGGGCCAGAATATTACGTCGGCATCATGTCTTTCGTGGACAAGGACATGCTCGAGCCCGGCTGCTCGGTCCTCCTGCATCACAAAACGCACGCAATCGTTGGCGTTCTCGCCGATGACACCGACCCGATGGTCTCCGTCATGAAGCTCGACAAGGCTCCCACGGAAAGTTACGCGGATGTCGGAGGCCTCGACACGCAGATCCAGGAGATCAAGGAGTCGGTGGAACTGCCGTTGACGCATCCGGAGCTCTATGAAGAGATGGGCATCCGACCGCCTAAAGGTGTCATCCTGTACGGCGCGCCCGGCACCGGCAAGACACTTCTGGCCAAAGCAGTCGCCAATCAGACTTCGGCAACCTTCCTGCGCATCGTGGGCTCTGAGCTCATTCAGAAATATCTTGGAGATGGACCTAAACTTGTCCGGGAGCTGTTCCGAGTAGCGGAGGAGCATGCGCCGAGCATCGTCTTCATCGACGAGATCGATGCAGTCGGTACGAAGCGGTACGACTCTACATCTGGCGGCGAGAGGGAGATCCAACGAACGATGCTGGAGCTGCTCAATCAGCTTGACGGTTTCGACACACGAGGCGACGTGAAGGTCATCATGGCCACCAACCGAGTGAGTTTCTCCGCGAGGACTGGGCATCACTAATTCTACAGATTGAAACACTCGATCCTGCATTGATCCGGCCCGGGCGGATAGACCGAAAGATTGGTGGGTCCTGAGCCCCTCATGATCACTGACCGGTCACAGAATTCCCGCTGCCTGATACGAAGACCAAGAGGCACATCTTCAAGCTCCACACTTCCAGGATGTCTCTCGCAGATGATGTTGACCTGGAGGAGTTGGTGATGACCAAGGATGACCTCTCTGGAGCCGACATCAAGGCCGTCTGCAGTGAGTCTTGTGCTACAAGCGCTTTGCTGACATGCAGCTGAGGCTGGCCTGCTTGCTTTGAGGGAGCGGCGCATGCGGGTTACGAAAGCCGACTTTACGAGCGCGCGGGAGAAAGTTCTGTACAGGAAGGACGAGAACACTGTGAGCTTGCCGCGGCTCGTACTGGCACCTGCTACTCCCCCTCGATATCATGCATACTAACCACAACAGCCTGCTGGCCTTTATTTGTAAATACCCAGCTGGGTCGAGCTACAGCATATGCATTTTCATGAGCTCGCTGCTTCGGGGAAACAATCATTGTCTTATTATACTGGATGGCTTTGTTTGCCACCTCCACCGCGGCGCACGAGCTTCCATTGTTGCCACGGCTTCATCGCTCCACATCTCATTCTTGACCTCGACAATTGCTTTTCATCGAGACTGCGCAATGTTCGGCAGCAATCCCCGGGCGCAGAGTTCGACTGCAGTACGAAGGTGCTTGTGCTTGCATCAGCTCGTGTGCTGATGGATCAGGCTCATGAAGGAGTACCGCGATCTCACCGCCGACCCACTGCAAGACAGCATCACGGCCGGGCCAGTGTCGGAGGACAATATGCTCGAGTGGGAGGCGCTCATCCAAGGTCCAGAGGGAACGCCTTATGTACGTCGCATACATAAGTTGAGTGGCTAATGGCAGGAAGGAGGGGTTTTTGCGGCGAAGCTGGTGTTTGTGAGTCTTGCCATACCTGCGTTGGCCGATGCTGATAGCCGCAGCCCCCCGACTATCCACTCAATCCCTTTACGATGACTTTCGACCCACCACTGCTGCATCCCAACAGTGAGATGATGCGTGCCTTCCCCCACTGACTTCGTAGTCTATCCCAATGGGGTTGTCTGTATATCTATTCTCCACCCTCCTGGAGACGACCCCCTGCGCTACGAGTCGGCATCGGAGCGGTGGTCGCCAGTCCAAGGCGTCCGGAGCGTTTTGCTCAGCGTGCTGAGCATGCTGGCAGAGCCCAACGTGGAGAGCGGAGCTGACATCGAGGTGAGTCCGGACCTCGCTCTCGCTAGGTCTGCTCTGACACGCGTGCGTCGTAGTGCTGTAAATTGTACCGCGACAACCGTTCCGAATTTGAGAGACGCGTCAGAGAACAGGTCAAGAGTCTTTTGGGTATCTAGATGACATGCGTATACTACAACTCGAGCATTTATTCCGTCTCCTGGTGATATCCGGCCCGACGCATCTCGCCCAGCCTCCTTCTTGCCGCTCCAAGCTCCTTCTCCAACTTGAGGATCTCCACCTGCTGTTCCATCTCTCGGACCTTGAATTCGTGTGACGGCATGGACTTGTAATCCACGGCCTCCTCGTCCGCCTGCTGGTTGGATATGATCTTGACTTGCCTGACGAGAGCTTTGCAAGCGTCGGTGACGGCCTTGGAGGCAACTTCGAGACGTTGCTGAGTCTTCGACATCAGAGATGCCTTGACTCGCGAGGCGGCGACGAGTTGGGCAGTCGCAGCAGACACCTCGTTGGAAGCAACAATGAGCTGCTCCAGAGAGTGCGTACCCGAGATGACACCATCGGCGCTCTCGATGAGGAGGCCTGTGGCGTAGGCAACAGCTTTGGCGGCAGAGATGAGGCCCTCGGTCCACCGATTGTTGCGCTTGTAGAATTGCTGGGTGGTGCTCGAGCCCTTCCCCTCACGTACGATCTCCTCTTGGCTCTCGGTGGCAGCTTGGATGAGCCGACCGATGGCATTCGTGATGGCGAGCGTTGCTTCCAGGATTGCGTCGTGGACTTGCACGTCGAGGGCGTTGTATTTCGGGCCTTTGGGTCGAGCCATGAGACTCTGAATCCGCTGGGTTGCCTCCTCGATCGCTCTCGCGGCGTTCTGCATCTCCTGGCTCACAATATCGCCAATGTCGCCATTCGCCTGAGCAAGGGTGGTCTTGGCCTTGGGTACAAGCTTCTCGACAGTCTCGGCAAGCTTGGACAGGGCATTCCGAGCCTCGGCATTGTTCCGCAGAGCGATCTCCTCGGTCTTGCCTCCAGCGAGGAGACGGAACGATTGAAGGTTGAGGAAGAACCGCTGTCCCGCATCACCGGCGCCCTTGGCAACTTTGACGAGTTTGTCGGACGCATCGTCGGTGTCGGTGAATCGAGTGATCCCCTTAGAACTGAGCAGAGTCTCGGAGAGCGCCTGCGCGAACTCGTTGGCAGCCTTGATGACATCGACGTGGCTCCCGCCGCGCTTCTTGCCGAGGAAGAGGTTGAACACCGAAGCGAACTCGGTGGCGTTGGTCATGGCCTTCTCGATCATCGAAAGGGTGTACTCGGGAGTGGCGGTGGTGTTGCCAGTCTGCATCGGTGCCTCGAGCTCGTACATTGCATCGTCCACCTTCTGCACGCAAGCCTGCAGGATGGAATCGATGATGGCATTGAGTTCCTTGCGATGGTCGAGAATGAGTGTGTCGACTTGAGCGTCGAATGCCTGACTGGTGTCGCCTTGAGTCTGCGGAGATCAGCAGTGCACGCGCGTCTCGATCATGTTCACAAAGCGGACATACCAGGCGCAGGTCGCTCAGCTCCTTGAGGGTCGAATCCATGCCTTCCTGCATGATGAGGAGCTCCTGTTCCTTCTCCTCCACAAGTCTGGCCAGTTCACCGTCCTTGGTATCAATCTTGTGCAACAATTCGTCGATCTGCATTTGTTTGGCCTGGACACCGTCAGCTGGGGAGGCGTGCTACAACCCACCCTCAGTGAGTCCTCCAGCTCGGTGAGCTGCCTGTTGTACTTTGACATGACGTTGGACACCTCCGAGCTCTTGTGACGTGAGGCGTCTTCGGCGCGTTCGTTTGCAAACGAGAGATCTCGCTTGAGACGATCGAGTTCCTCCTTGTGACTCTGTGGACTGTCAGTGCGGTGTGCCTTTCATTGCTCACAGATTTCAAGCGATCCATGTCGTATCGAGCCCGGTCCCGTTCTCGGATCATGTCCGCCAGCTCGAGGTTCTTCGCCTTGACGTCGCGCTCCATGCGTTCCATTTTGTCAACGGCCTCCTGAGCAGAGTTGGCCCTGAGTTGGAAGCCCTTGCTCTTGTTCAAGAGGTCAAGATGCTCGCCGCGCAACTGAGAGTAGAGCTTGGCCAGCGCCTCGTACTTGCTTTTCCAGATTTCGATTTGCTTTTGCAGCTGGGCGATCAGGTCGTCCTTGGCCGACATTTGGGCGCCCACGTTGGCGCCGATCAAGCCGAGCTCGCTCTCGAGGGACTTGACGCGACGATCGTACTGCTCCAGCAGCATCTGGTCTCGCTCGTACTGCCCACGCATTGCCAACATTTCCTGCTGCAGCTGCGTGTACTGGCCTTGCTGTTGCTGATTGTACTGCTGGCTCATCTGATCGCGGAGAAGCTGTTCCTGCGCCAGGCGCTCCCGTTCTTGCTGTAGACGTTGCTGCTCGGCATACTCGGCTTCTTGGCGTCGCTTTTCCTCCTCCTGGCGTCGCTGCGCAGTCTCACGTTGAGAAACAAGTGCTGCCTGCTTGCGCTCATACTCCTCGAGCATGCGGCGCTGCTCCTCGATTTCACCTTGCGTCGCAGCAGGGGACTCGCTTCGAGCGGGCTCCTTGCGGACCTCGGCGGTGGGTCTCTCCGGCAGTTCAGGGGCGACGCCTGAGTCAATGAGGTTTGGCGGCTCTTGTCCGAGCTTTGGGACGTTGATGAGCCCAGTGAGGTATTTGAGGTTTGAGCACTCGTAGTAGAATCTTCGCAGGTTGAAATGCTGGGCATTGTATCGCTCGCGAAGAGGAAGGAGCGCGTCCATGGCATCGGTCCCTGATCATGAGGCATGAGTAAAGTTCCGCCAGAATCGGGTGACAACTCACGCCGGTGCATTGCCCGCAGCATGCTCGTGATAAACTTGTAGATGCCAAAGCTCTCCTTGACGAGCGGCACCAGTGCCGAGATCCTGCATTCGTTGTTGGCCGCTCCTCGAAAGAGGGAGAATATGAGTTTTTGGAAGGTCTCAATTTGGTCTTGAAGTGTCATGAGGTCGGTAATGGTTTCATAGCTGCTGTGAGCGTGGTACTTTGACAAAGCGGCTCACCCTTCATTCGGGTCGTCGATGTTCTTGAGACTGATGTATTCCTCGTACTCAAACAGGCCATTAAATTCGGGATGGTGACGATGGAACCGAAGCTTGGAGAGGAGGAACGACGTGTAGGCCTTGATGAGGGGGCCGTAACCCTTAGACCCATCTCCAACCGTTCTGCCGCACGTCTCGAGCCATCCGGTTTGAGCGTGGGCCTCTTTCAGAGTCTAGTCGTGAGCACAGGTCAGATGATGACCTGACTTACTACAGGATGACCTTCCTGGAGTAGCTTGTGGACCACAATCAGAGCCTTGAATGTTTGGACTTCGTCGGCGAGAATCGGCTGCGTTCGCAGGCCATTCCAGACCGACAAAGACGAATGGTAATCCCACGTGTAGACGATGCATTCTGCTAGTCAGCACAGCCCGTCCTAGACCTTGGGACGAACTCCGGACATGTTTCTGTTCTGAAGAGTCGTCAGCACGCTCTCCGTTTCACAGCAGGCCTCGGTGTAGGCCGGGGACGAACTCGGGGCAGTCTCCTCCGGGCTGGTCGCCTTCTTGATATTGACGGCGAGCTCCGATTCAGTCTTCTCCTTGTCCACAGGCCTCGTCGGCTGGTGGCTCGCGGCGGCCCTTACTGTCGGGTAGTCGTCATAGTCTGCGTTGTGCCGGCCGAACCTGGGGATGGATGAGATGGGTTGCACGTTTAGGAGAAGGATAGCGCTGCTTCAAGGGGAGGTGCGGAAGACTTACATGACGGCCGGGAAGTGTGAGCTGGACGGAGGGCGGAGGTGCGTGCGGTCGATGGGGCTGGTGAGCAGGGCCTGAGGTTGATGGATGGGATGGGTGGATGTGAAGTGGGGGCGAAGTAGAGAAGGAGGAGGTGGTGGTGACGGGTATATGTACATGGATAGACCTGTGCTGTCGATGACGAGTGGGGCGAGAGGGGCTCAACGGAAGCAAATGGACACGGAAGCAAAATGGGGAGGTGACCAATGTGATGAGATATTGACCGACCGAACTCATTGTCACATCCTCACATCCACATCCACGTCCATATATCGCATCGTCTCCACACTCACACCTCACAGACCTCGTACCCCCTGGCCCACGCCTCCGGTCCGCCAGCGTGTTCGACCCTCAGACCCTACTCAACCCTCCTCCGCCTCAATCGTCCATGTATGGCGCCTTTCGATCTCGATGCCTGCATCGACCGCCTGCGCGACAAGCAGCTTCTCGGCGAGGCCCTCATACGCGAGATATGCGAGAAGACCAAGGAGGTTCTCATGAGGGAGAGCAACGTGGTCCACGTTGCGTCACCGGTCACCGTCGTCGGTGACATTCACGGGCAGTTCCACGACCTCATTGAGATCTTTCGGATAGGCGGGTCCGCCCCTCACACCAATTACCTCTTCCTCGGTGAGTGAGCTTCAGCGCCTCCCTCTGTTGTCGACGTGACGCACTGAAGCATTACAGGCGATTACGTTGACCGGGGTCTTCATTCGGTCGAGACAATCTCACTTCTCACCTGTCTCAAGCTTCGCTATCCGGAGCGGATCCAACTTATCCGAGGCAATCATGAATCGCGCGCGGTCACTCAGGTGCGTTCTGCGATTCTGGAGGCGAAGAGAGAGAGGGACAGGGACATAGCGAGCATATGATGCGAAATTTCAAAAGAGGACTCTGAGGCAGCAGCCTGTGCGGATTTGTCCAGCGTTGGCGTGTGCGTGGTACACTCCGAACGAGGAGGAACCCGGCGTCGAACTGGACGCAGAGAACGGAAATCTGATGCTCGCTCCACACCGGCCTTTCAAGCGCTGATATACCCACAGACGTATGGCTTCTATCTGGAATGTACCCGCAAATACGGCTCGCCAGCAGTCTGGCATTATTTCACCGACATGTTCGACTTTCTTACACTCAGCGTTGTCATCGATGACGCCATCTTCTGCGTGCATGGTGGCCTCAGCCCCTCAATACACCACATCGACCAGATCAAAATAATAGATCGCTTCCGTGAGATCCCGCACGAAGGGCCAATGGCAGACTTGGTTTGGTCCGACCCCGATCCTGAGAAGGAGGATTTTGCAATCAGCCCGAGGTGAGCGGGATGATCTCGACATCGCTGATGGAAAGGGGTGCCGGCTACACCTTCGGCGCATCTATCGTCCGCAAATTTCTCCATCTGAACGGCATGAATCACGTCCTTCGTGCGCATCAACTGTGCATGGAGGGCTATTCGGTCCTCTATAACGACCTACTCAGCACCGTCTGGAGTGCTCCAAATTATTGCTACAGGTGAGTGACAGTGGCTTGCTGAGGCGTCCAGCTATCGTCTGACCTGAGCAGATGTGGGAACATGGCGAGCATCTTGGAGGTGTCTCCGGGTGGAAGAAGGTTCTTCAACGTTTTTGATGCTGCGCCAGAGAATGAGGCAAGTTTGGTACACTGAGGCCACCAACGCGACTGACCGGCGATCGCAGCGCGATGGGCCGAGCCAGCAACAGCAACAACAACAGGTCAAGGTAGGTCATCGTGCAACTGCGACATCGCTAAGGTACAACAGTCTATCGAATATTTCCTGTAGCCACCAAGCACTATCATACCTCCCATTCCAGCGAGCCGTACAACTGGTCCACCAGTCCATAGTCCCGGCCGCGCACGATACCCTTTCTCGCCGTCATCACGTCCTTCACGTTGGGTAATGACCATTCCTCCGTTGTCTTCCACCGTCTGCATATGAACATCTTCGCATCCCACTGGCCGCCGATAACCGGATCCATCTTGAAATATTGCCCAAACACGTCAAAGAATGACTCCTCGAGTGACAGCGTCCTTGATTTGTCTGAATGTCAGCCGCGGACGACAAGGTAGAGTCTCACAAGATAGAATGACGACTGGCCCGAATGTCTCTTCTTCGGGAATGGTCTCCGGCTCTGTCAGCTCCAGCAGCGTGCGCAGCAGCGGGGGATACAAGTGCGGGAAGTAGACCTGGATGTCAGCGGGCTACACGCCCTCGAATGTACATACCAGATCACACATGAGGATGTGTGTGAATGGTCCGTATTTCCTCAGATGAGAGGAATCCTCGCCCCACGCGAGCGGCTGCGCCGTGACCCGCGCACCATTTTCGTGCGTTTTCCTCCAAGAGTCAATGCTCTGCTGGCATAGCTCAATCACTTGCGGCAGGTCCGTAAGAATGACAGTGTCGTCCTCGTCGAGATGCGATGCCATATGGAGCGATGGCAGAGACTGCCCAGACCCCAGTTCGATGATGCGACGTGGACCGGGCCCGTAAACTGGACACGGCGGGTCGTAGGCGGCGCCTGGCGTGAGGTAGTCAATCAGAGGTACAGTGGCCTCCCTGCAGCCGATGAGCGTCCGAACGACCGCCAGCATGGCCTGGGTTAGACTAGGTGGTCCGGACGTACCATACACGTCCTGCTATCCCATATTTCCGAATAGCATCTCTTTGCCCCCATTGATCAGGAGCATTGTTGGGCTGATGAGCGCTGCAGCTGCCGTGAGCTCGAGGTTGCGACGGGTCGATGGTGAGAGGGAGAGGACTGATATCGAGGTTTGCGGGGAAGTTTGGGTCGTCCATGGCGAGCGGCGCGGTTGACTGGTTAGAAATAATGGACGAGTAAAGTGATGGAACTGGTGTGCCCCATTAGCCAGGCACAACAGTCCCAGGCACGGCGCTGGCCCTGGCGAATGGCACATCGCCACTCTCGGAGTTAAGCTGGTACGTGGGTGCCACATCGGAGTTAACAAACCCTCACTATCCGAGTGGCGCCACATCCCCTTCCCCCTCCAAGAATCCCCGAATAACGCCGAGACCACCACCGTCCCCTTGGCTGCCCTCGCCATTCCTGCACCGTCGCTCGGCCGCTCGCCGACCACTCAATTCGTGGTTACATCTTCAATCGACCCTTTCCTCTTCGTCCTTCAACGCAGTGGAGCAATCCCTTCAAAAAGTCAGCATCGTCCCGCGTCACTCTCGTCTGCTCCGCCCTCCCAGTCCAACTATCACCCCTCCTCATCCCTTACCCGAATCGCTCAGCGCAACGCATTATCAAATCTCTGACACTTCTCAGATGGCCCGCTCCAAGGATATCGCCCCCCACGTCGGCCGCCTGTCTCGCTCGCAGGTCGCTGCCAAGCGTGGTCTTCACAAGGGTGGGTCTCTGGGAGGATTTGGCGTGTGACTGGCGTCTCTGGAAGCTGTGGGCGACGGCAGGCATGCGTTTGGATGGTTGTTGACGGAGATGTGCAGGCAAGAAGACCACCGCCGCCCCGGCCAAGCCTGAGCAGCCCGCGTACACCGAGAAGACCGTTGGCGGCAAGGCCAACGGGGAGAAGCGCCTGGTGCCGACCGCCAAGGCTTCCAAATACTACCCCGCCGAGGACGTTCGCCGACCCAAGGTCTCGCGCAAGTCTGCTGGCAAGGCCGCCCTTCGATCCAGCATCACCCCCGGCACCGTCCTCATCCTCCTTGCCGGCCGTTTCAGCGGCAAGCGAGTCGTTTTCCTCAAGCAGCTCGACTCTGGTCTCCTGCTCGTCAACGGTCCCTTCAAGTGAGCCGGATCCGCGAATCTGCGAACATCGGAATGCTGACGCTTGGACTCAGGCTCAACGGTGTCCCTCTGCGTCGTGTGAGCCAGGCGTACGTTATCGCGACCTCGACCAAGGTCGACATCACTGGCGTCTCCATCCCCGAGTCTGTCAACGACGCCTACTTCGCCAAGGCCAAGGCGGCCAAGTCCACCAAGGAGGGCGAGTTCTTTGGCGAGGGCAAGGAGAAGAAGGCGTTCCCCGAGGAGAAGAAGTCGGAGCAGAAGGTGGGTTCCCCACCGCATTGGACCCTTCAAGACCGTGATTGCCAGCTGACACCTCGGAAGTCTGTCGACTCTGCCCTTCTTTCCGCCATCTCCAAGGTCGAGCACCTGAGCCGTTACCTCAAGGCGTCCTGGGGTCTCTCCAAGGGCGACCGCTTCCACGAGCTCAAGTTCTAGGCATGTGATGGGATGCATGTATTATGGCTACATTTCACAACCAAGGCGCCCAGCCTTGATACATCACGGCCTGGAGAATGTAGTCAGGTCCAATCGTAAGAGCCGCGTCTAGATGAGCTCACCAAATTGCTGGGGTCTGTCGCTTCTTTGATCAATGCCTCGACCTGGTTTGGGACCGAGACAACAGTGCCGTCGCCGATGATCCCGCGCAACTTGGCTTTGATCGGTTTCAAGTTGCGATCCGCCGAGTTGCGGATGTCCTTGTCGGTTTTGTTGCGACTCTTCGTGTGGGATGGGGTGTGAGACTCATCTGGAGGCACGGAGCAGGAATGACGTACCGACTTTGTCCATTCCACCAGTGGGTCGTGCGCGAAGGCTTCGAGTACGCTCATCAGTGACTCGCTGTTGGAACGAAGGATATCGAGTGAGATCTCGGCTGCTTTGCGGAACACGCCTGCCGATCAGCGTTTCTCAAGATGTATCGCCTACCTTCGACGCCCGTCACTCCCAGCGCGTCCACCATGTTCTGCGTGAGCCTGAATGGGACACGCTCTGGAATCTCAAACGTCCGACCCTGTTCGATCAGTGACCGTGTGCGAGACCATCCAGCTCACCTTCTCGAAAAGGCAATTCAGGTCGACGTGAACAGTGTCACCACTCAGGCCATCGAAGAGTATGTTTTCACCGTGGCGATCGCCGAGGCTGAGATGTTCAGTGTTACGCCTTCAGAAAGGCTCACCCTAAAACGTAGCCGACCATGGACATGACGGCCAGCGTTCGAGAATATGCCATGCGGCTCGCAAGCCAAGCTGTCGGTTCTGGCCACGTCGTGAGAAACCACTCATGGAACACGGTGGGGTTGAACCTTGATTGTCAGTCTGGCTGCAGGTTGGCAGCGCACCAGCGATGCTTACATTGGCAAGATCTGTTCTTTGAAAGTTTTGATCTGCACAACGTGGCCTTTAGTCTTGTTCTGCTCCAGCAACCGGTGCAGATCTGAAGTCTTGCCGTCAGCGCCATCGGCTGAGGAACACTTACATAGACCTTTTTCCCTTGCTTCGCGTACTCCTTCTCCACGATGTTCTTCAACGCGTTGGTGTTGCTGACCCACTCGAGGAGCCCGCACTCTTCGTTCAGAGGCATCACGGCGTAGGTTCGGATATCTGGAGATGAGTGGATCATCGACGATGAGGCGCTTACATAGCTGGCGTCGACGTGATTCCGAGGCACTTTTGAGAAGTTTGTTGATCATGGCATTAAAGTCCATGAGTCGTGCGTCCTTGCGAAGATCGTCGTGCGGTTTGCACAGAAAGGGGTACTTGGTTCCGTCGCTGCCTGTGAGAACGATCTTCTTCGGTCTTTGAAGAGAGGGCATGACGTCGACTCGATCCTCGATGCCTTGGAGTCAGCCAGTCTTCTGACCTTTCGGGACTCACCTTTGATGTACACGGGTTGATATGGGAACGGGACGTGGGAATACACTGTGTCTGATGACGAGGGGAGAGTACAGGTGAGGGAGTCTTGCAGGGGTATGATCATGCGTGAGGGGAAAACCTTCTCCGTGACTATATATGGGAACGTCGTAGCGACCGATACGTCCTTCCGCTTATCTTCGATTTTGTCGTTAGACATGCGAAGCAAGTTTGACGAGAGGCGTTCAGCATCTTTGACCATCGAGTTCAAGCCGTGCGCCCCCTGATATCAGCTTGGCTCGCGAGGGCGAGCTTACCTGGACGCGACCGAGAACGGACTGGCAGAGTGCTTTGCGCTCCGGGCGTTTGGACTGCATCATACCGACTGTTGGCCACAACGATTGTAGAGGATACTTGACAATTACGGCCGCCATGATCTTCTTGAGTACACCCGCTAGGTCCTTGTTCGGGTGGCCGATACGGGAGACGATTTGAGGGTATGCCGTGAGGAACTTGGTCGTCAGGTCGCGCGTTGACGGCAGACGGCAGTCACTCACCTGATACGTAGGTAGCTCCTTTCTCTCTTTGTCGACCAGCTTGGTGATCTTGTCCAGGTTGATCTTTTGCTGCGGCCACCTCATAATCAGCTTCGTAAGGTCTCAGCCCTCACTTGGTGTAGTCCTGAACCCGATGATCTCCAAGGTCAAGCCAAATAGTGAGCATTCGAGGCATCGTCCGGTAGATATACTTGACGCCATGATGCAACGCCTGGGTGTAATTGTGGCATGTGAAGTAGTTGAACCCAGAGCTGCGTGTCAGTAGCAATCATCGTCACGAGACGTACGTGGCATCAGGGGTGCCCGAAAGGTTGTCATAGAAGTGACCGAGATGGTAATACGCAGACTCGAAGCTGCAAAGTCAATAATGTAATCGCACGCCCGTGCACACGCGACCCACTTCGGCGCAAGCTGGATGGCGCGTTGGTGCCGTATGACGATGTCATTGGTTTCAAAGCGACCTGTCTCGTGCGCCCAACGTGCTTCGAGAAGGACAGCCTGAAGGTCAGTTGGAAAATCGGGTTCGCCACTCACTTTGGCAAGATTTCGGTCCCACTCAAATCGCTCATTAGCCACTCCGCCTTGGCGTGATGCAGCGACATCTTGAGGCACTGTCAGGTCGACGATGTCGTCTTTCAGGAGCGGTCGAACGGCATTCTCCAGATCATTAAGAGCCTTCAGAGCGCCACCATGCGCTCGAAGAAGCTTGGCTTGCTGGATGAAAGCAAACGGTGCGTTGGCCTCTCTAGCCTGGAGTGTAGCGCTGTATGCGGTCTGTTCATATCCGGCCTTTCGGGCGATCTTGGAGCTGATGATCCAAGAGCGACCCAGCTCCGGAAGAAGTATGGGAGTCTTGACGGTCGAGAAAGCTGTGCGTCGGATACTGAGGATGGCTTCGCTGTGTCGAAAGGCAGGGGAAGAGTTGTCCAATCGCGAGGATAACGATCGTGTGAGATCGCGCGCCAGCTGCTGCACGATGACCTGACGGTTCAGAGAGTCGGACACTGTCGAGATCGAAGTTTTCGCCTGGTGGATCATTTCGACCTCTCGGAGCATATGGAGCCCAAGGATAGAATCGTACACCCGCTGGTACTGTTTCGCACTGATGCTGGATCCGATGGCTCGCCGGGCGCATTGCAGAGCACCATCGAGTCCCCGATCCTCGTGGAGGGCGAGCATGACGGCGGCCACAGGGTTGCCCCGTTTGGCGACATTGTCAACAGTTGCCCAATCGCCGACACTCCACGCCGCCTCAGCCTCGAATGGCGCTAGTTCCTGGGACCATTCCGGATGCAAACTGAGTACTCCGCGAATGTGCGTGCGTAGAGTGTCTGTCCTCAGTATTACACGTCAACAGCTCTCCACTCACCGTAATGACCAAGGTTCCGGAGACACTTGAGCAGCCCCACGTGGAGTGTAACGTCTTCAGGAGATTGCTGTAGTCTGACTTCCCAGCAGCTCTGCGCAGAAGTCCACCGACCTGTCTCCTCATGTTCTCGGATTTGATGTTCAAGGGAAGGGGAGATGACGAATGCTGAGACTCCTTCCATGCCATCCGGTTCGTCGAGCTCGGCATAGATCTGATGCAGGCGTTCGAAGTAGGTTTGAAGTTCGGCGTTTTCTCGCTTGTCCTTGCGAAGTTGAACGATGCGTTGTTCAAAATTGCGCAGTGACCTGGCATAGGCCTTGCTCTGTAATGCCGCGTTTGCCAGTAGCTCGGTTTCGATGTTCGACAAGACACTGTCAACAATCTTGATTTGGCCGCCACTTCGATCGCTGCGGTCTCTGCGTTGCATTCGCAACCATTTGCTGAGATGGTCGAGGAGGTCGAAGACAACCTGGGCGCTAAGCGTTCTCTTGTCGACGGAGCCGGTCGGGTTGACCTGATCCTGCAGGACTGTGTTGATTTCCAGCCATATTTCGTTGCGCGATGAGGAGATGCCGGAAAGAAGGACGTTGAGAACCAGATGTGGGAGAATGTGATGCGCCACGGTGACATCCTGATTACGCAGTACCCCCCGCATGACGCCGAAAATCATTTTGCTGTCTCGAGTCGCACGATCGTCGCCGTGCCAAGACATAACTTTGGCAATGAGGTCTGTCGTCCACATCTGTATCCATTCTCGGTAGGTTTGCACCTGGGAATAGATGGGGTAGGTGTAGGATCGAGGCGGAACCTCGCTCAGGGAAAAGCGAGACTCGAGCAGAGGAGCCAAGATCTCGTGTTGGTCCTTGTGAAGTTGCAGCCACCGGCCGCGCGTTTTGAGAGAGGTGGCGCCGTCGCTCAAGACCTTGGGCGTGAAGCCGCAGTACTTCAGAAGTTCTTGAATCGCGTATGCAAGGTGGTTCTGGTGTTTGGTGTCGTTTGTCGCACGGAAAGCGCCCACCAGCAGATCGCGGATCAGATGAACGGCGAAGTCCGTCGACTCCTCGGGATCGCTGAAGTTGGACAGCAGGGTCATCGAGGTGGGCTCGGAAAGCGCGACAAGGCGATCGGGATCCACAGCACCGAGGATGCCCAAGCACTCGTATGCCAAGTCCCTGAGCTCTTGATAGTCTCCGTCTCGGATTGCCGCCGAAAGCAGTTCTGCGGTCATGCGCGATACAAGCGGATCGAAAGTGTCACCTTGAGAAAGACGTTGAACGTCGATTTGATGCGCGAGCAACAGCGACCTGAGCTCGCTGAGGGACATGGTCGAGACTGCGGCATTCTTGCTCTTTGCGCGATCCAGAAGCTTATCTACCTGCTGGGCGAAGGACCAGCTCCGTCGATAATCGGTGAGCTTGGCGGACGCATCCTGCAGTTCGGGTATGCCGCTGATGCCAACAATTTCGTCCAAATGCCCGACCAGATTCTGGGCGTTTTCTGCGATGTTGTTGATGACGTGCGATGCGATTTGCCTTTGCTCCTGATCAAAGCTGCTCCAGTGGGCGCCAAGAGCGGCTGTTGTCCGTCCCACGTAAGGGCCAATGTCGGAGTAGCGAAGAGTCTCGATGAAGAGGCGCCACGTCTTGAGAGTTTCTGTACGCAGCTCGGGGATGCCAAGGGTCGATTGGAGGCTGGCGATGATCTTTGACTATGAGCAAAGATTCACTTCTCGAGGACATACCTGGGGCGAAAAGGAAGACATTGAGTCGCCGACTAGTTGAATCAGCGCCCCAAGACTGCGAATGACTTTGCGCTTGAAGGCCACAGTCTTCCGGCCTTGCAGGTCGTGCAGGGTTTCGTTGAGATGTGAGATGATTCCCAGCATGTGCGGCTTTAGGAACGGTCCAAGGTCATTGCCGGTGAAGGCTCCCAGTGACTGCTCTCGCTGAGCGTTGTACAGCGCTTCAGTCGCGTTTTTGGCGATTGCCTCATCCTCGTCACCTAGCTCGACGGTGAGAGAGACGACGAAAGGTACGATGCAGGTGGTCATGAGGGACGAAGGGGAGATGACGGCTGTCTTTTGACCCTTCATGAGACCTTGCAGGAGCTCGACCAGAAAACGAAGGCCGTCCTTGGTTTGCCGAGGGTGGAGGAAAATCGTCGCAAGGATAGCAGCGGTCTGATCCAGCAAGATGAGGCCTAGACCCTGCCGGATGATAGCAGCAACCTGCTCCAGGGCTTGCAGGTTCCGCGAGAGGACCAGCGCTGGAACCGTGAATCGCAAAGTCGTCTCCAAAAAATTTTGTCGGGTCTGACCTATAAATTGTAGGGCCTCCGCGACGAGGTCGGGTTTGCGAACCAAGTTCTTGGCGATGAGAACGCTGATCCGTTCAAGATGAGGCGATATGAGAGAATAGGGAGTTTTGTTACGACTCTTCGAGAGGTTGACGAGCTTGAGTCAGCTTCACCTCAAGGCGTTCACGTACCTGGGCGTACGCCAGACCCTTCAATGGAGCGCCAGAGGAACCCAGCTGGGTGAGCAAGATCTCCAGAATGCGGCCGACATCGTCTCCGGTGGCGACGAGAGCGATGTCGCCGAGTATGGAAATCGCCGATGCCCGCACTTGGAAAGACGCTTGAAGGAGGAGTTCGGTACGATTGACCAGCATCGTCCTGTTGTCCGCGCCAAGATGGCTGTCGGGATGCGCGTGCTGCGCGTGGAATGTGGCGGAGATTGCTCGTCTGCTCGTTAGAAACTTGCGCGAGGTGTCCGAACTCACCCAGCCGCACTTCTCACAGCACGATCCGCGGACCGGACACCATTGAAAATGAACTCGAGGACTTGCGGTCGATTTTGTGCAATGGTGGCAATGTCTTGCGGCTGCGAATGATCGATGTGGACGCAAAGCGCTTGCATGAGACATGCGTCCGGAGTGAGTTTTGCAGCCAAAGTGCACCATAGGTCGAGGACGGCCCGGGACGAAGTGGTCTGGAAGGGAGGCTGATGCTGGGAACAGTCTACCATAAGGCAGACCAAACGAGCAAGTCGTTTCCTGAGCTCGGACACGGATTGATCATCGGCTCTTCATCTTCAGCTCGCGTTCCGGATCGGAGCTCACCTTGTGACTCGACGGTTCAACGAAGTCGTCAGATCTTCGTCGCCTTCGGTTAGTAGTTGTGGCAGATGCTCCGCCATGAACTCGGTGAGACTTTGTTGGCAGCTCGATCGCTTCCTCTTGAGTGTCGGAACGTCGTCGCCCAGTATCAATGCTCTTGATCTCGCTCCGAAACGTTGCCGAGCCTCGGGGTCTGCCGACGGCGACTGATCGATCCATTGGTCGAGTACATCTTTGGAGACCAGTTTCCGCAGGGCAGATGCGGGAAGTTGACGCCCTATCGGAAGTAGTAGAAAGATGGCGACCTCCACAGATGGCGGATTGGTAGCGATGTCGAGTGTGTCGACATCATCATAGAGGGCCCACCACACCTGGAGCCGGATAGTCTCGTCGCATGTTTCCACGGTCTCGAGCAGCGTGCGCAGGTCACGAGCTAGGCTTTGACCGCCTCCCATGCCAATCTTCACTGCCCGGACCACCGCCGAACAAAGGTCTGGACGAGCCATACCTGTTGACAGCGCCCCGGAGATGACTCGCAGCAGTCGGCGTTGTTGTGGAACCGATGCCTGCCTAATCTGTCGAGTAGCTTCCCCAATTCCATTGCAGGCGGCGAGCGAGAATGTGTCGGTGAAGGGAACTTGAACCTCGAGCAAAATGTGCAGGGCGAGTATGGCTGTCTGCATGTCGGCGGCAAGGTCGAAGCCAAAAAGAGCTCTTGATCGTCCTTCCAGAGCTCCTGTACTCGTCAGCTTCTGTGGGTATCGCACAGAAGACATGGCCTACCTTGCGTCCAAAGACTGAGAGCCCGGCAAGCATTGAACGAACGATGAAGGCCGCTGGAATGATCGCCATCGTGTTCGGACAGATCTCGAGTGAGGACGCGCAGGACATTCACTGCCGCGGAACAAAGCTCGTCGGCGAGCTGCTCGGCCCCCTCGACTCCGGCGAACTTTGACGCTCCATGTATCAGTCGAGGAAGGATCCATTTGTAGAAAGGGAGCTGAGGTTCGCCCGGGGACGGCAGAAGTGACAAGAGCTCTGGGCGGGATCTTGTCTGCCGCGAGAGGATGGTGAGGGTGTAGCCGGCCTGCTCCAGCGTGATAGGCACAAGCGGTTTACCGACCTGGTTGAGGACGCATGCTGAGAATAGGACCTCGAGAAGTTTGCGGTACTTTGAAGGGTCGTCGTCGGCGGCGGAAGGAGTGAGGCCCTCGGATATCAGGCGCTGAAGGAGATCCTGCTGAGTCGAGCCGTCTGCAGGACTGGCTGCCCTCGCCATGGCGATGTCGATGGGATGGGATGCGTTTCGATACCGACCGCGCAGATGCTGTGCGGTTGCCGTCTAGGTTATGGCGATGACATGGGGATTGCGAGAGGTACAAGAGAGGTCGAGAGGTTGAGAAACAGAGCAAGTGCTGTAGAAACAAATCACTCGACTGACAGGACGCGTTCGGGTGGGATGTGTGTGTCACGTGATCGGTCCACAGCCACGGCCACAGCCACAGCCAACTCGACCGTCAACCTCAACTCGCCGTCTCATTTCTCTTTTCTCTTTCTCTTCCCTCTTATCATACCCGTCGCACGTCGTCCCCCTCCCCCGACTGCTCCCAGAACTGCGCAGCCATGTCCAAGAAGTCGTCAGTCCCGACTGGCGTTGTTTTCCACCCTTGGCCTGGCGAGGCATCCGTGGCTGACTTCTGTGCAGCAAGCTGGACCTTCTGGTCCGCGTCCGTTATATGAATCCATTACCCCCGCCTCCCTTCCCCCCAAAGCTGTTCCAGATCCCATCTGATATCAACCGGCTCGGTGAACCCAGCTATCTGTCACACCTTGCCACTAGCGCGCCACTCCCAATGCTGGTCGACTCCGAGATGGGTATGCCGTTGGATCTAAACGAATTCGAAGGCGTCTGGGACGGAAACGATCGAGGTGAGTTACCGGAGTGTGCCCCTTGCTGCGAGCTTTGAACTAAGTGGGCAGCTCTTAACCGCCTCCCTGATCCTTCTCGCATCCACGATCCTGCCGATGAAATCCTCTTGGCCCCATTTCGACCGGCGACCCAGGCCAATGGTGGCACTACAAACGTGCCAACGCCCACCGAGGTGTCGTGGATGCGGAATTCGAATCTCTTCTCCAGAAAGGTCAACAATGCGCGGAGACGTGAAGCGGCAGAGGCAGCAGAAAAGTGAGCTTCGGCTAGCCCCGGATTGGCTGACATGCAGGGCAAATGCCGCCGTCGACGCATCCGAGGCGGCCCAGCTCATGGCAATCGACAAAACGTTCACCGATCTCCACGCTCAACCTGTCGAGGACATCCAGCACCCTGACGGCAAGAAGCGCGCATTAAAAGTCGTAGAGGTGGGTGCATCGCCAGCACTTTAATCGCTGACGTTGGAGACCTACGACATTTTGCCCGACCACGACGTTTGGTCGAACGCGTACACTATGGTTCGCTTTCCAGAAAGACCGTCCGCTGCAACTGCCGCAGTAGGTTTATCGACTTGTATGGAGCTGATCACAGAATCCTTCCGCCGGCGCCTCCTCTCCTCGTCTTGCGAAGTCCGTCCTCCGACCTGTTATAGACGACGACCTTTCGCTCGTGGAGTTCTACCTCCCTCAAGAGGACGCTTTGGAGCGTTTGGAAGGCGCATACGACCACCCTGCGGATGAACAGATCGTGCAGCAGATCCGAGAGATCGCTGAGCAGGATGGGAAGGATCCTCAATTGGATGAGATCATCATGGTGAGCTTGCTGCAGGGAACCCACGCTGACAGCAGAACGCCCACTACGATCGCATCCGGACGTACGAGCTTGTTACTCAAGAAAGGCCGGTCAAAGAATTACTGGTTGCCTTCATCGAGGATGAGGGAGGCGATGAAGAGCGGCCGGCCAAGCGGCGGAAGGGTGCAATGTACAAACCTCTTCCCATGCGGGCGCTCCTGAGAAAAACTCGAGCGGTGAGTTGTTCACTTAGGACACTGCTGACTATCAGCGTCGTGACGAGGAAAGCACACGGGCAGACGTTTGGGACAAGGCACGCGTTGGATACCGGGTCCCCACTCGTGACGAGGTGGCAGAGCGAGAGAAGGAGAACGCGCAAGTTACAGATCCGTATTGGGCAAACGAAGAGCTGCGCAGGCTACATGGTGGCGAGAACATGGCCGAAGGTCAGGGGGAGGCTATTGACGACGAGGAACTGCCCATGGACGAAGGGGCAGAGAGGGCGGAGGACGAAGCAGACGAAGATGATTGATGGGCGGGCCATGCGCTCTTCCTTGGGACGCAGATATCGGACGAGGTCAATCATGCAAGCTGCCATGCATCATGCAAACTGTCGTTGTGCATCTACGAGTAGGAGACCAGTACAACAGCGATCAAACGGGTCGAATCATGGCAATATCACGCGTCACCCAAAAGCTCTCGAATCCGTTGCACGATATCCAGATACGCAACCGTCGCGGGACTCTCGGGATACTCGTCGAGGAAGCTTAGTCCCTGGTCGCAAGTCATGCCGATGCGAGGATCCAGTGGGACCTTGCCAAGTACCTCGATCCCCAGCTCCTTGCCCATCGCCTCAGCACCACCCGTGGTGGGTGCGAAAATCTGACTTTCCCCCTTGCAGCTCGGGCACACGAACCCGGACATATTCTCCACTAGGCCTAGAATGGGGATGCCAACCTTGCGGCAAAAGTCGATTTCCTTGCGCACATCTTGCAACGCAACTTCTTGAGGCGTTGTGACTAGCACGGCGCCGTCGATGCCCGCCTCTTTGAGATACTGGACTATGCTGAGGTGCTCGTCCGACGTCCCCGGCGGCGTGTCGACCACCATGTAATCGAGATCGCCCCACTCGACGTCCTTCAAAAACTGCTTTATCAAGCCGTTCTTCTTTGGACCGCGCCAGATGACTGCGTCCGAAGAGGAGGGGAGAAGAAAGCCGATGGACATGACGGCGAGGTTGTCCAGAGCGTATGCGGGCGACCAGCCAGACGCTGAGGTGTGGATGGTGGACTGGGAAAGACCCATGAGAAGGGGTATGGAGGGTCCGCAGATGTCGACATCCATGATGCCTGTCTGTTGCTAGATCAGAACGGCGTCTCAGATGGTAGGCGCGACTCACCTGGCAATCCTCGTCCGCTGCGAGGGCCCACGAGAGACCGGCAGAGAAGGTACTCTTCCCCACCCCGCCCTTTCCCGACAGGACCAGCACCTTCCTCTTGACCGCCTTCATCCGCTCTCTGATCAACGGGAGGTCAGGATCCGGTCCCTTGGGTCCCTCTGCGCAGACAGCCTGGTTGGGACATCCGTCACACGCATCTGCCTTGCCCGCCTGCGACGACTCGACGCCCTGATACAGTCAGCCCCGCCCGACGCGCGATCTGTCGCAGAAAAGGACTCACTGGGCAGTGCTCCGGAGCATTCTCCGGGACCGTCGATGGCAGCACGGTGGAAGACGGCTCGAGCGGTAGTGGTGAGGGAGGAGGGAGTGGTCTTTGTAACGCGATCATGCTGTATCGATATGGATATGAAAGTAACGGAAAGCAAAAGGACACGGAAAACCACGACAAAGATGCTGAATCAGTCGCCACCAGCGGGGCACGATCACGTGGTACACGTACTTGTACATCACGACTTTGTGGCAGAGCTCGGCCGAGTGCATCTATTCATCGAGTCGCATTTCTTGGACATCATACAGCAGTATCCGGAAGCACTGCCTCCACCGTCAAGAAGCTTTGTCCCCCCAGCTCTGGAAGCACATTACGCCACGCCGGATCCTCGCCGTGCTCGACCGTGTACTTCTCGTGCTCGACGAGTTGATGTTTCCGGTAGCTTCCGAGCTCATGCGCCTTGACCCCGATCGGATGATTCGGCTGATCGGTCGCCACCCGCTGAGCTGCAATATCGGCGACGGTGAAACGAGACGCATTGTTGAGCCGCAGCATCGACCACGGCGTCGTGGTTGTGCCTTGCTCGATGTCCCCGAGCACGTCAAACTGCATGGAGTCAGCCGCAACCGAGCCCGGGATGCGACCTACCCTTGATCTTCCGACGTGAGTCTTTCTGCTGAACAAGAGACCGCTGATGTCTTTGGGATATCCGTGGAAGTTGACGATGACGGGTTTTTCAGCAGGGAAAAGGCTGTCAAAGGACTCTCCACTGAGAGCATGAGGGTGGCCCCCGCTCTCGCTCAGAATGATCAGGTCATTACGTTGACGACCCTGACGCGGACTCCCTCGTTGCGCAGAATGGCTGCAGCCGCAAGTACTTCGAAAGTCACTTCGACTCCACATCCTACGAGCACAACGTCCGGGTTCAGGCCCTTGTCCGTGGAGAAGCCATCCCACACAGAAGCACCGGCAATGCAGTGCCTCTCGGCCTGTGAGAGGATGTGAGCGCCATCCTCACTGGCTTGACTGGGATATTTGCCTCGTCAACGGAACGCCACGTGCGAGTAGGGTTCTTGGAGCTGACGACGAGATTGATATCTGAAAGCCGCTCAGCGAATGGGAGGAGATCGCTGTCACCCTCCGCATCATTTGACTTACTGTTTTTCGACCGAAGGCAGTGATCAATGGTGCTAACACTGGTGTTTGTGTCGGCCGGGAAGTAGACCCTGGCAAGCTGGCGAGGTAGACTCAGGAAAGAGCCAATCAACTTTGGGCTTTGTCAGCACGTCATCGCGCCATCACACTCATCACTCACGCCCGGATTCTGGTGCGAGTAGCCTGGGACACATGAGCACAGCAGCACAAGCCGTGTTCATACTCACCGTTGTGCTCCTGGCGCCACAACGAGCGGCCATCGCGGCTTGACAATAGGCTTGCCTGATCGGGCAGCACTCTGGATCTTGCGAATCTCCCGCCACGCCCATTCCATTGATGCGGCCACGTCGTAGTTGATCCGCACGTCCGACTTGGGATCGGACTCGTCCTTGCCGTACTCGACTATGCGAACTTGATAGCCGTAACGAGTGTAGAGTGCGCCCAGCTGTACCGTGGTCAGTTCTCTAGGGTCCAAAAAGCATATACGTACCTCCATATTGTCCATAGTGCCCGGAATGGTTCTCTCGCCGATCTGATTTGGTGAGTTTGGACCAGAACTCCCAAGAGTCTCCCACCTTGTAGTCGTTCACGTGAAGGATAGGAAGGACGGCGCTTCCGCAGGGTCAATAAACTGCTCTGGTCAGGCTCTGCCAATCGACTGTGCACCTGCGCTCACCTTGTGGGCGTGCCAGGCCGTTGCGGCAGGGCCGGTCTCACTCTCGCCATCTCCGATAACGGCGACGGTGATGAGGTCTGGCTTGTCCATGATACTGCCGTACGCAACGGCCAAGCAGTAACCAAGTTCTCCGCCCTCATGGATCGCTCCAGGGGTCTCTGCGTTGACCTGCACCCCAAGTTCAGACCGTCCCATCGACCTTCGAACAGAACAGCAACAACCTACATGAGATGGAAACCCGCCGGGCATGCTGAACGCCCGGATTTAAGACTCAAGGCCGCCCTTGTTCAGCGAGTACTGGGGGTAGAAACGTGTGATGGCTCCTTCCATGTACAGTGTTGCGAGCAGGGCGGGAGCGCCGTGACCAGGCTGTTGATTCGTCAGTGCTGGCCCCGCTGCATGTTCCATCCCACTCACCCCCGTCAGAAAGACGAAGCGCGGGAACTCGGACTCGGACTCATGGCTTGAGATGAGATGATTCGTATGCGAATAGGCAAAGTTAAGGCCAGGACAAGTTCCCTACACAGTCAAATAGTGCACATCGTATTGGGGGAGTGCGCTCACCCAGTGTCCGAGCAACCTGCGCTTGATGTCATCCTTCTCAAACCGGTGGTAGCCATGGTGCAGAGGAGGGGGAGGGGGATTTCGATGTGAAGGAAGGAACGAGGTTGTTCAAGAACAGGAAGTGCATTGGTGTCTCTCTGCTACAATGTTGCTGCGAGAATCTCATCATCACATCATGCAGCGAGTTGACATGATATCATCCCAGTAAAATAGTAACAATGATAATAATTCTAACCAGACATGACGACGAAGAGGGTGGGGGAGTGGGAGAGTGGAGTGGGGGTACTCTTCACGTGACTGGTCCGCGGACATCGCCGCCTCGGGCACCTTCATCGGGTCGCGTTTCGGATCTGGCTTCTGGCTCTCTCGTCTCCTTATTGTTCTTCTTGGCTCGCTCGTTCGTCTGGCTGATGTCTGGCCTGGCTGCCATATCAAAACCCTTCTTCTTCATAGTCCGCCTCACCAGTACCGTCACAAGGCAACCCTCTCCCCTGTCAGAGCACACGCCCCTCAGTCTGAGACTACACCCTTGAGCAATCAATGGTAAGTCGTCCATGTCGCCTCGTTGCCCCTGAGAGTATAGAGGACGAAGTTTCAACGAACGCTGTCATCTCTTGCCAGCGGATTAAGCGCCAACTCACTACCTTGCCAGGCCACCACCATGTCCTCGTACATCCCTCTGTCCCAGAGAGAACAGTGGGCAGACATCACGCCTATACCTCAAGATGATGGACCGGACCCTCTGGTGCCGATCATGTACTCGACCGAATGCGAGTTGCCTAGGTGGCGTACCGCTGTCACGATGCCCGTCATTGCTGACGATAATAGATCGTGATGCCATGGACCACTTCCGGGCGATCTCTCTGGCCAAAGAACACTCTGAACGCGCTCTCGAGCTCACCGAGACCATCATCAGGATGAATCCGGCGCACTACACGGTTTGGTATGTCCTTAGACTTCGGAAGACCGACAGCTGATCGTCGTGTAGGCAGTTCCGCATGGCAACATTGCTGGCTCTCAACAAGGATTTGGAGACAGAGCTCGAGTTGATGAACGAGTTTGCTCGTGAGAATCTGAAGAGCTATCAAGTTTGGTGAGTGTCTGGCCAGTTGTGACGACCACGAAAGCTCATAAACCAGGCATCATCGACTCTTGCTGCTTACGGAGATCTCTCCGCAAAGCCCGTCAAAGGAGATTGACTACATCCACGACTCGCTGCTTCCCGATCCGAAGAACTACCATACGTGGGCGTACCTCCACTGGCTGTACTCGCACTTCTCGTCTCTGGGACGCATATCAGAAGCCGATTGGGATCGAGAAGTGCGGTGGTGTGAGGAGATGTTGCGGACAGACGGGCGCAACAACAGCGCTTGGGGATGGAGGTGGTTTCTGATGATGTCGCGCCCGGGCGGCAAAGGGACTCAGGACGGAGGCAAGGGAGAAATCACGTATGTCACTCTCGATGGCGGGGTCGGTTCTAGGTTTTAACACGACTAGTTATGCCCTCAAGGCGATACATCTGATCCCCCATAACGTGTCTGCGTGGAACTACCTCCGAGGGTGAGTACACGTTGATCCATCGCGCATTGGTCGCTGACGTGCGACCAGGATCTTGACGCATTTCAAGCTGCCCTTGGCCCCACTTTCGCCGGCCGTCGTTCCCTATACCGAGGGCAGTACAGCCTTTACCACAGTAGACTCATCGTCATTTGACTTCCCTCTTCCGTCTGTTCCCCTGCCCGCGGATACGCCTTTGCCTGTACCATTGGCACTAGAATTTCAGGCAGACGCTTTGGCGGAGCAGGGAAAGACTGGCGAGGCATCGGCGGTATTTGCTGAACTCAGTCAGCAGTTCGACAGGATGAGAGCGGGGTATTGGGAGTATCGTAGGAGAGCATGCGAGTAGCCAGCTGATATCTGCTCCGTCCCTGTACTCGTATGCATGTGATTTATGGGTGTCGAAGTCGGAGATCGGTCTGACCGCATGTCGGCGGGGCCGCCTCCACTTCGGAGCCGAGAAACCGAAGGTCCACCCAAATCGACGTGCATTCATTCCACCGCTCTCATCATCTCTTGACTACCAAAGATAGCATGCGTTGGAGTCAGACATGGCCACCGACCGCAGCAGATTGTCATTTTTGCAGCACGTCCTCTTCTATGACCATGAGATCCACGCTGGCAACCCATTCGAGCTCGCCGTCTTCTCACAATGGTTTCCTTCGCCTTTCGTGGACCCTCTACACCCAGGGGTCACCTTTGCGACGGCCGAGCATTACATGATGTACCGCAAAGCCCTTGTGTTTGACCCCCCTGTCGCGCAGCACATCATCGAAGCTCAACACCCATCGCGCGCCAAAGAGTTGGGCAGGGAGATCAGAATTTCTCGCGACTGGAATGGCAGAAGCACGCAGACGATGTGGTGGAGAGGGCAAACTATCTCAAGTTTGGGCAGAACGCGGACTTGATGGCGGTGCTTCTCGCGACAGGCGAGGCCATCATGGTCGAGGCCAGTCCTGTGGACCGGATATGGGGCATTGGCTTCTCGGCAGACGAGGCTCGGGGCAAGGAAGAACAATGGGGCGCCAACAGGTACGCGGAAGCCTCGACGTGCAACGCCTGACTGCAGAATGGGTCTGGCATTGACCCGGGCCAAAGCCAGACTGCGCGACGAGCAAGACAGGTAGCCAATGCTTGACAATGACAGGTACTACATGAGACAATGCAATGCTGTGTGCTGTATGAGAGATGTATAAATGCCGTATGGGGTCTAAGGACCGCTATTCCGTACTTTAAATGCGAATGTCCCTTCAGACGACGCCTCGTCCTCTACGATCACGCCTGCGAAACGCGAGGCTGAAGTGCGCGGTCGTCCATTGACATCTGAACTGTTTGGTCTTGACCCAAACAAAGGCGGTGGAACGGCACCAGCCATTGCAAAGGTCGAATGGACGGGCGCCGTCCTAGGCCTGTTGGTTCGTCCTGGCGTGTGCTCGGGAATCTGCGGCAATCCCAGACCCAGAGCGTCCAATGAAGGCAGAGCCGGCCTCTCAAATACCGCTAGCCCTCCCATGCCGTCGTCGCGGACCTTCTGCCGGCTCCGCGACGGCTGCATCTCCTCCTCTTCCGACGTCGACGTGGATATTCGGCGGCCGGTCTGCTGGAACTGACGCAAGATCGAGATCGAATCGTAATCGATCTGAGCCTGGCTCTGCGATGTTGTCGTCGATAATGGCGAAGGTGGGCGATATTGAGGGGACAATAATGACTGGATAGACGGCAGTCTGCTGTCGGACCGGTCGATGTCTTCTCTGACCTGGGGCGACGAGTGCAGAAGCGGTGAGGGAAAGACAAACGAGATATTGTGTGATTGAGCGGGATGATCGGCTGACAGCAAGATGGGCTTGATATCGCTGACATTGCTTGGCACCGACTGGAGTACGGGCGAGCTGGTCTGCGACTTGGTCCGCCGGCGTCGTTGTGTTGTGTGGACGCCGTTCACGATAGGGTCGGAGATCTCGGTGGTCCCTTCGTGCATGTAAAGGCCGCGTCGTGAGCTTCTGTGTTTGCGCTTCACGCTGGCAGCCCTGGATGGCGTAGTCAGTGCGGCGAACGCTTGCGCTTCCGACCGCTCGGCTGCAGAGGTCGCGACGAGGATGACGGGGACGGGTGGGCAAGTGAACTCCTTGGGCGAGGAACGCTTGGAGGATCGAAACGTGACCTTGACCCTGAGATCAAAGTGGACGGAGACGAGGGGAGACCGCAACGTTTCCCCAGAGTCCCATTTACCGCCGCGATTGGGAATGGTCAACTGGGTGCTGCACCAGTAGGTTCCTGCACTGCCGGGAGTTGTCTCCTCACAAGTCGTCTCGATGACCTTTGTCGTGACGACGCGAGAAGAGGGATCGACTTCAGGCGAAGGTGGGTCCGAGGTTAGGCGCTGATATGGCGGTCGCGGGGAAACACTCCGTCGCCAGAAGGCCGGCGCACGCGGGGGAGATGTCGACTCGCTCTCGACCGACAGAGAGTCCCGACGTTCTTGGGGAGTTGAGCTCGATGAGGGATCCAGAAATTCCGTCCGCCTCTCCAGGATGACGGTAGCCTTCTTGATGGAAGTAGCCGGGTCGTCTGGCTTGACATGCATCGACACAGTCATCACGTCGCCCGGGCCAAACGCTCCGTGGGGGGCGTTGAGGTGGATCTGCGCGCCCGGAGCCGAGATGGGGGAAGGAGGGGATAATGGGGGAAGAGAGGGAGTACGATGGTTTTGGAGATTCAGGGCGTATGCCTTGGAGATGCGGTGGCCGACATATGGGATGGGCTTGTGGTCGATGACAACGTCGAGGCGCCAGACGAGCTTCCACTCCTTGGTCCACTGCGAGCTGTGGGTGCGAGTGATTGCGTCTGTGGGGATGGATATGCGGAAAGGGCACTCCCAATCGCCCATGTCCGCGAACTCATCCGATCCTGGAGGCTCCCATAGCCGCTTGCTCTTCTCCCACAAGACGTTCTCCGTGTTCTGGCCAAACGGCCCACCCGTACGGGTCTCGTAGCATCGGACGACGACGGAGACAGCCTTGACGGGGAGAGGTTGGCAGAGTTGGGGTAGCTTGGCGACGGCGGTACCGGCGATGGTCACCGGGGACACGCCGAGGTAGCCTGGGTCAATCAGTTCGATGTCCGCGAATCCACCAATGCAAGCACCCACCGCTATGTGGAAAGAAACGGCCACCAGCATTGCCTTGCTTTGGAACGAGGCCGAGCTCGAGCATGTAAGAGTTCCGTCGCCGGTCGTTCACCACATCAAATCGAGGAGACAGCCAAAGGGGTGCGACTCAGAATCGACGATGTTGCAAGAAGGACTCTGTCGCGGCGTTGGCGGGATAGTCGAATAGTCGAATAGTGGACGAGCGGCGGTTCGCGGTGTTGGTGTGAGGTGGATAAGAGAAGTAAAGAGCGACGCAATGGCGGCACGAGGATGGCGATGGGCGCGGCGCGAAGGGGGCGAGTGAGCTTTCGGCGAGGTGAACGGCGGGATGGGCTGGTTCTCTGCTTTCGGTTTTGATCGACTGGGATGTCAAACCGGCCTAGACGAAGCTTAAAGCGATTATAGCGCGTCCGACTCGGTCTGGCGGCGGTTTGAGGGCTCGAGATCGGGGCGGCCCAGCGGTCCCGACTCGCCGAGTGGTGGGAAGCGGGTTGATGCGATGTGCGATGTGCGATGTGTCGTGGGAGGGAGCGAGCCAAGAGCGAGTGAGCGTGTGTAATGTAATATCGGTGAGCGAGGGAGCGACGGAGCGAGAGAGCGAGCTGGCTACAGGTAAGAAGATGGCAGGGTGGTGAATCAGTCAGGGAGGGTCGTTCGGAGATGAGGATGCATCGGCCAGGAGGGGTAAGGGTGATGAGAGCTCTACTGGGCCGATGAAGGTTGGAACGAGAGTTGGCGTGGTTCTCTTTGGTTTGGTTTGGAGCGATCTGGTCGGTTTAGCGGTTAGCACCATGCCATCACACCACACTCACCGCGCACCACCACCAACCGGGATAGCTCTGATCGGCCAAACGCCAAAATGCCACCCGAAGATTAGCTCAGGGTGGAAACACACAGGCGGACCTTTTTCTTCAGGGACACCTGGGGGCAGCGGCGTCAGACGAGAGGGAGCCCGATCACGCCGACCAGGCGGACCGGCCAAGTGGTCGGTGGGGGTAGGCGTGGTTTCGTTCAGGTACCAGGGGGTGACTCGAATCTTTCTCAGGGTAGCCCGCCCGCGCCCAACTTGCTTGGCGCCCGCCCAAAGGGGGTTAGTGGTGATGCTGAACCATCAGAATTAAACGTTTCCACACAAGTTATTTCAGGAACCGACCTAACTCAACAGAGGAGTGTAGGGAGTGTAGTGGCGGAGAGGTACGAAAACGTGGCGGCGAAACGGTGCGACCCAAGGGTGGGCGGGCGCGTCTTTTGGTCAATGGACATCAGCCACTCTACCCAACATCGACGCAACGGAGTGGTCCCCTTTCCCGCCGTGTGCCTCGACCACCGGCACCGGCACCGGCACCGCAGAGCAGAGACGAGGCGAGACGAGACGAGACGAGACGAGACGAGACGAGACAGGTCGGCCTGCCCAATTTCGTGCCTGCATCCCAGGTGGTCAAACCTCAAGCCCAACTCGGGGATCATCATTGTCTTACAAAGCGCAGTCTTGGCACGCCGCTCGAGAATACCGGAGGTACGCACACTCGAAAAAGGAAGGGTATCCATCTCATGGGTTGGGGAGGTGCTCTTCGATGCAGATCATGTCTGTGATCGACACGTTGCCTGTTAGAAGTGGGTCAACGCGCTCGGACCGGGTACAAACCGGCTGGGCGACGTGCTCGTCCGGTCCTTGGCATTTCAGCTTCGACGCTTCAAGACCGCTAATACTTCTGCCGAGCAGATCGCCTTTGACATGCACGGTATTCATTCCAGCGCGTGAGACGGTTGCGCCGCGCCCAAACCTGCTGCTCCAGCCATGTCTGTCGCGGTACAGCTATCCCAGACCTCATTTGCCTGTCACTGTGTCTCCCAGCCCCATCGGTGGATACAGAGTTTGCCGGCGATCATGGCTCGTGAGTGCCAACGGCATTACGGCGTACAGCCGGCACACGTCAATCCGCGCAAGCCGACGGAGTGTCGTTCACAAAGAGTCCAAAGACGGACGCCAGTGCCGTAAATCGTAAAGCTCGACTCCGCCTCAACGCCCGCCCTGGTCCTGACTGTGAATCCTCACCCCCAGCAGGCACGACGGGGAGCTCGATTCCCACTCGCCCTGTCCGTCCTACTGTTCAGTCCCGGTGCGGCTTGTTCCGTTAGCGACATGGCCGCTGCACTGTCCTCCAGGCTCCGCATGAACCAAATGGTTCTCGACAACGATCTTCAAACCGCATTGGAATTGACTTATAAGGTTCATGCAGTGATCTTGGCGCTGGTATCTGGAGCAGTGGACGCATGGGTCTCAGGCACACTGATTTCAGCCTTTCCGGCGGCGTCCAAATCAGTTTCTGCCCGTGGTGAGCTGTGTGATGAGCTTCTCGGCGACTCACACTCTCACAGAGCCCGCCGCGCTGGCTGCTGAGCGCTCTCTACGTTTGCTGCCGGGGAATGCGGGATACGCAGTGCTCTCAAGGTCGGTCACCAAGGCAACTTCAAATAATCTGTCGGCGACATCAAAATCATGGTGTGAACTAGGCGCCACTTTACCCTTTGCAGTGGTTGAGGTGACATCCTGCTGGAATCCCTGGCGGCACGTCGTGGGGTTTACAGCATTTGTGGCCAAACCGTTGTGGGTTTACAGCATCTGTGTTCAAACGGTTGTATGACGTTACCGCTCGGACACCGTTCATGTGAACGGACGACGTGTTCCAACTGGCCAAGTGGGACACAAACATCGCGGTCGCGAATCTCCGTTCAGCATTGATTTCAGAAATGCGCAGGATCTACAGAATACCAACTTGACTCGGGCTGCCACTGCTCGGCTTCGCGCCGCTCAGACCATCTCGAACTCCTCCAAGAGGTCCATTGGGTCGCCAACCTCCTTCTTGAACTTCTCGAACTCTTTGCGGACCTTTTTCGCAAAGTCGTCATCGGTCAAGAACTTTGCGCCCATGCAAGCTAGACCTTTGGCAACCTTCATGGCGATCCGGTGGGCCTCAGGCTTGCCTGCATACTCGGTGAAGCCGGCAGTGTGGTTGATTGAGCCGAGTGGCGCTGGGATTCCTGAGAACGGGTGAGCCTGGGTTCTGGGAGTCACAGGTGAACACGGGCGATTGGGACTCACTAAAGCCGGGGTGGAACGCTGGCATCTTGTAGCAGACGTTGCCGAAGTCTGTGCTCGCGGTGGTCATGCCCTCGAGAGTGATTTTATCTCCGAAAGCATCACCCATGAAGTCCGCATACGACTCGGCGAGCGGCGAGTTGTTGCGCAAGTCCGCGTAAACCTCTGCATGAGATCAGCAAATCGCCAGCACCCAAGGAGACGGTTGAAGGACGTACCTTCGTCCTTCATTGTGGTTTCGTACGTGCATCCAGTCGATCTGAGAGTGAGGTCAGTGTGCATTTGTGAAGGGGAGGTGAGGTATTCAGCGAAACTCACGCTGCAGCCGAGGTGAAGCAAGTCAGGGCTTTCTTGCGCAACTCCAAAGTCGCCTTCACGTCCAGCGCGCGGACATTGTAAATGACCTTGGCGTCTGAACCTTCAGTCGAGCTAATCGGCGCCTACTCACACTTCGGGATGATGTTGGGTGCCCAAGCTTCCGAGCCAGTGATGATGCCGTGGACCCGCATGGTAGGCTCGAGCTGCTGGCGAAGCATGGATACGGCGGTATCTGTGTGACGAGTCAACGAGGAAACGGACGGAGGGTGCTGTGTGAGCGCAACAGTGGAAGGCAAAGTCCAACCCACAGCCTTGGACCGCGGCATCAAGAGCATTGATCCCCATCCAGGGAGCGGCCTGAGGAGGTGTCAACCATCAACACGAACAGCGCCGAGCCCAGCGGTCACTCACTCCAGCATGCGCTCCTTTCCCGTTGAACTCGACCTCAAAAGCCGCTCGAGCGAGACTTCGATCGAGTCAGTTGGCACCCGCCGACAGACTTCAGATATCTCTTAGGACTTACCTGGCAGGGCCACCGACAGGGCATTGGCCATCGAACGGCTCCGGACCGTACCCGCCCTCCGGATGCGCCATGGCGCATGCATCGATACCGTCGTAGATGCCCTCGTTGAGGAGAATGACCTTGCCTCCGCCCCCTTCCTCAGCTGCTCCGATCAGATGGCCATACTCTGGAATCGGCAGGGAAATGACTGACCTGGTGATCCAATCAGCTTGACGGTTCCCGAGACGTTGCAAGCCTTCATGCAGGCCTTGAGACCAGCAGCAGCAGCCACGCCAACGACAGCGATCAGATTGTGCCCACAAGCTATCCCGATCAGACAGAGCTCGCGGAGTGAAAGAGATTATTGTCGTCGGTGGTGAGATGACTCGCCATGGCCAACGTCCTTAAGCGCATCAAATTCGGAAGTGAAACCAAAGGTCCGGCCGCCCTTGCCGTGCGTGTAGGTAGCAACGAACGCTGTCGGCAGGCTGCTTGGGTTGTTCACGGTGAACCCGAGCTTCTTGAGCGCTGCCACCAGGTTGGCATGGGCTTTGCTATGTCGCTCAGCTTGGTTCAGGACGGCCTCTGAGGACGACAGGACTCACAACTCTTCAAATCCAAGCTCCGGATTGTCTGCCGGCGTAAAGGGTCATCGATGAGCACGTTGGCCAGGATAGGTGACTCTCTCCTTGCAGCACTCACCGTGTATCGCCAGGTTCAGCGTCCGCATGTCCGAGGCAATGGTGTCGACCTCCTTGAACACCGCCTCCTTTATCTCATCCGACACGAAGCTCGGGGTCGGAGGCATGAGCTCTCGGAGCGAGTCGATCGTCTGGTTGACCAGCGCCCTCACGTCGGTGGGGAGAGCCTGGGGTGCAGTCCGCATGGTCATATTGCCTACGATGGATGATGTCAGGCGACGAAAGACCAAGAGGGGGCAGGAGATGTTGGTCGGGGATGTTATCGAGAACGATTGGGCGTCCGCTTTAGGCAGGGTTCCCCGAAGATCCCGGGGTGACCGCCAACCCATCGGAGATCGCCGGAAGTCAATGTCACGTGACCTCGACAGTTCCTACGTGCTTTGACTTTCTCTCATTCGCTTTGTTCGCTTTCAATCTTTCAATCGGTCAGCGATATATTCCTCGACTGCAGACTTGCCCCAGCGGGTGGTTCAACAAGGTCTTGCATTACTGATGAAGCGAATACAGAGCCGTTTGGCAGTGTCAAAGCCATTCAAGCTGACAGTCAGAGGTCGAAGGGGGCTGAGCTCAGCAGGGCCTCATACAAGCACCGTACCTCGCGACCGGCCGATGATCAACGCAGCAGCGCGACCAGGGGCTAAAGGAATGATATTTCTGGCTTGCGAGATCGCCCCGGATTGCAAAGCAGGTGACTATTCTCGAAGGGTACCCTCGCGCACGTTTATCTGGTCTCCTTGACGACCGTCGTTACGGCGGTGCGAAGTCGATCCTAAACCTTTCAGCCATGGGAAGATGCATCCTCTGACAGATCCCTCTCGGTCATCCGGCCGTGGGCGGGCCCCTTCCAAGAGCCCCGTATCGCAGGTGAGTGCCACCGACATACGGCATGTGGATTGGGGCGTTGCTCAAGGCACTGATGAAGTTGTAAAGATGTCACAAATGCTCGCAGATATGCCGTCCCTCGATACCGCATCCTGGTTATGCTGGCCGGGGCACAGGTACCGAGAGATCTCCTTGTCTGACGGGCAACAAGAAATCCTGCTTGGCAACCACATCTCACCCAGGTCTTCGACATCCTGCTTCAAAAGGATCCGCAACAAGAGTGTGCCCAATTTCAACCCGTAACCCCTTCTTTGTGCAGATCGCTAATCAGTATGCCGCTTCTTCCTGTCTTCTTCAAGAGCGTGGGAAGCAACCCTCAACCGCCTTCACCTTCTGGCGGGCGCTCATCACGCCGTCACATCCCTCCTTCCTCCTTCAAGCTCGCTCACTCTGGGCGCAGCGGGTCGACCGAAAGCTTGCGCACGACTGGCACGAGCGCGAACTCTTCGCCCACTCGCGTCCCGTCTCCAGCCACCGCGAATCGCCCGTCGCCAGTCCGTCCCCCTCGGCCTGCCGCGCCTCTGTTCACCACTCTTCCTCCTCCGCTGCCCCCTCCTTCGGCACCTCTCCCGCAGGTGCCAACCGGCTCGCCCTCTAAGACGATTACTCCCCAGAAGTTACGTCGCTCCCATTCACGTGTGAGTGAGACTTCCAGGGGGCAGTGAGCTACAGGCATGCTGATAGCCTTCAGACGGGGTCCTCGCAGAGCGTTCGTGCAAATGGTGACCAGCCGCTCGTCCAGCGATCACACTCCCGGACCGCCAGCGGTCCTTTACCATCGCACGGACGCAAACCGCCGAGCTCTCGCCGTCGAGCAAACACCGACGGTCAACCCCTCGAGGTTCATTTCCCAAACAATGAGCCCACTCAAACCCAAGAAACTCTGCGAAGCCAAATAGATCCATTCAATCTGCACCTCACGCCAGAAGCCGGGTTCGCCAACCCTTCGTCGACACTCAAGCGGCGTCCAACCGCTCATAAACTTCTTACATCCAACCTCGTTCCGGATTCCGAGCACTCGCACACTCGCACCGCCGGCGAGCAAGCCTCGGTTCCATCCCGACCGGGCCTTCGTCGTGCTGTCACATCACCGACACACTCCTCAGTGGATCCCAACGCTCATCGTGCGGGTGAGGGTCTTGTCGTCGATATTGTTGGCGGAAATGCCGATCTTGGAGAACCGATCGGTTCCGCTGGAGGCGAGCGGACGCCCCGACAGCCAATCACCAAATCGGCCCCGCGACTTCGTCGAGCTGGATCAGATGATCTCCTTAAAGCATATCATCAACATCCTCGTCTTCTCGAACGGCGGCGGTCCAGCTCTACTGGGGATCTGGTGGATCTGGTTGCGGAATCAGAAGGCGGCCACTCTGTCGGCGTCGAACCTGACGAGAGAGCCGGAATCCCCGGCGAGAACAACAGAGGTGCCGGAGAGCGGGATCCCGGGGACGACGGGACGGACCATGCGTCGGACCGCACAGCTTCCGAGTCATCATCCATCATATCGGCAGGGTCTTCCTTCGCGGCGACCGATGCTGCCAACCACACCACCGGACACCTCGACAGCATCCCTCTCCCTTGGTCCACCTTGCCCGCTTCCTCGATATTGAACACGCTGGGCACTCCCGGCTTCAACGACTTAATAACCGGCTGTCTCGATGATATGGACCATGTCAATCCTCAGCTGCTCCCACCCTCTCATCTTCAAGCCGCTATCACCGAGGAGGTCCGTCTTCAGACCGAGCTCTCACGCCTCAAAGACAAGCACGAGCGGGTCGTATCCATGCGAGCCTCGCTCTCTCGGCAGCTCGAACACGCCATCATCAAGGCAGAGCTGCACGCGGTGCAGAAGATCATGTCAAACCTCACCAAGGCGACCTCGCGGTGTGATCGATTGGTCAGGCAGATATATGTCTGCAACGACCAGATTCGTCAGATTCAGCTGCAGAGGGAGCAACATCGCATCGGAGCGCTACAGGTCTTGCTCTACAGTCGACGCTCTCCGCAAGCACCGGCTTTCTCGCATGCCCAGGAGTCAGCAGCACGAGATTCGATAGGCGAAAGTGGGACAGATCAGCTCAGCTCGGCAACGAGACCGATGAGCACTGCCACCATCCGGCCCACACCGTTATCCTCAGTGAATACTCCGACTCAGCAGAATGCCTCCTCTACGTCTCCAAACACAGGGAGTGCCAGGTTCTCAACCGCAACGGCCATCAGCCTGAACCATTTTGGCTTTCCTCTTTCGCCGGACAGGCCAATGCAAATCCACGGCTCCTCCGACACCCCATCGCGCATTGGCACCCCTGTCGATCATCCACCGGGCCCGTCGCGCGGGCTGCACGTCGAAGTGGAAGACGAATCAGAGGAGCCACTCGGTCCAAAAGTCGTCTCGGATGCCCCACTGTCCCCTCCTGGGACAGCCAACGAGATCCTCATCTACCCTCCTGGTCACCTCCACTCCACCTCGGCCCCGCTCTTGTCAGCACTTCAGCTCGACATGCCACAAACACCGTGGAGGGAGTCAACGCTTCCCGACACTGTCACCAAAGGCGGGGCCCAACCCGGTGGTACCGCGCCGCTACGGGTCAAGGGGCGTCGTTCGGGGCAGAAGGGCCAGTCGATGATGATGCAGCGTCCGTCGAGGGAGTCGACGAAGCGAGCCAAACGAGGGAGAGAAAGTCAATTGGAGACGGTAAGCATACACCCTCTCCTCCTGCTTCGTGGCCGCCCGCTGACACGACCAGCCTGAGTCTATCCTGCTAAGCCTGGCCACGGCGGAGCTGTGGATGAAGCGGGATTGAGCGATCACATTGCTTTCATCACATCATCATGATCTACAATACACGAGGCTTACATGCACATGAGATATCACGACTTACAACTTCTCCCTCTCCTCAGTCGAGGTCATCACCGCTGAATCCATCATCAGAGACTCGTCAGAGACATTAGAGGAACGCCCTTACTATTCGTGTTGATGTTGCTCCCTCTCTCGCTGGCGGTGCCTCGCTCTATATTCCTCGGGAATCACTGAAGGGATCGCGGCCTCCGGTGGATCAGGCGCGTGCTCCGCGGGCTCTCCAGACGCGACATCATTTCCCGTGGCCGCCGGGGACGTCGAAACTCGCGGGGATGTTGGGCTTATTGCCGTCTGCAGCTGAGGAGGCGGAGTTCCGTGGAGGAGATCTCCAGGATGCGAAGGAGGGGCGGTCGACGATCCAGCGGGCACAGCGAAAGGTGGGTGCGATGTGGCGTGGTCTTCGCCGGGCGATGTCGGATTGCTCGAAGCGCCGCCCTGACCCCAAAGCCGATTGAGAATGTTGGTAAGCGTCGATTGACCACCTTGGTTATCCCTCTGCGTCGTTTGCGCTCCTGTTCCAGACCGACGAGAAGGCTCGTTGCCCTCGGCTGGGACGAGCGAGAATCGACTGACGAGGAGTCAGCCATCAGTCTGCTGGGCAAAGCATCGGGGCCTACCAGACAGGACAAGAGCCGTTGACTTTAAGCCATGGCTGCAAACAGTCGACGTGGAAGATATGCCTTCCAGATTTCAGCCATCCTTCCGCATCGAGCCTGGGTCATGGAAATGCAAGCTTACGCGCAGGGTATTCGCATGACTTCGTCTCCAATCTCAAAATCGTCCTTGCAAACCGGACAGTCCTTGAACTGGCTTTGTTCTTCATGCTGTGAGCTGCAGCCCTCGCAGGTTTAGAAACGGCTCACCTAATGCTTTCTCGTCCACCTTGAACCGCGGCAATCCCTCTATGACGACGTCTGAGGCGGGCAGAGGACCTTGCGGCCCTGCGGCTTGCATGAGTTGCTCCAGCACCTGATCGAACCCCTCTGCGGACCTTCAGCGGCGGGCTTCGCACACATTGTAGCAAAACTCACGCTGTGTCATCACGTAGTCGCCCGTGTCCATCCTGCCCTGTGGCCCTGGTCCGAACCCGCCCAGCCCGCCGTCCTCCGCCATGATCGACATCAAAGCTCGCAACTGTCTCGTGTCAGCTGCCGCCCGTCTGTCAACTAGGCCAGCAAGCCGGTATCCACCCACCAAATCTGCCCCAGCGAGGGGTTGCTCCGGACCGTGGGGGCCATCTTGTTGCCCATTCTGGCCTCTCGGTGGAGGAGGAAACCCGGGGAAGAAACTGTGGGTATAAGTTTCCTGCTCCACGTCCAGATGGCCCACTCACCCCCCAAACCCGTCATGTGGATCTCCACCGACAGGGCCAAATGGCCCCATACCACCTCCGACATGTCCACTGATGTTTCCAAACACTACTCGCCCCTGTCCACCTCCGGGGAAGTTGAACGTGAATGTCCGCCCATTCCCTCCGTTCCCGCCGCCAATTGGACCCTGCGATGGACCCTCTCCTAGACGCTGCTCGGTCCCGCTGCGCTGACCACTCGGACTGGAAGGAGTTGCACCTTCTTGTGCTGCAGGGCCAAAGATATTCAGGATGGACTGAAGCAGGCCTGGCGGAGCGTTTCCATCCGGAAGAGGAGGACTTCCTGGCGCAGGTCTGGGGGAGCCGGGCAAGGCTGACGAGCCCATGGGCCGAGTGGGAGGGGCGGGCGGGAGCTCGTGGAAGGGGTCGGGGTTGACGTCGGGGTCAAGCTATTGTACGTCAGACCCCTGCACCCCGCTGGTCAAATTGACGGGCGGGCCATGGACACACGATCTCTAGGAACTCGCCGTTGCACGAAGCGCAGTGCGGGACGCCATCGACCTGAATGATCAGCCGGATTCCTCACTGTGATAGACTGGATCGCACCCTGATGGGTCGCATCTGGGCGCCGCACTGCAGCAAGAGTGTCAGCCAGTACGCTAACAGTGACCATCAGGCCTTCGAGAGTTTTCCTCAGAGCTCAGCGCACCTCATGGCATAGCCAGAATGGGTCCGGACGGGGCGATGACATGGTGGCGAGGAAGCTGCGTTTGTGATTCGGTGGTGGAAGCGACTAGTGGGGCGGGCGATGTGTACGCCGCCCTCCGGTGTGAGAGCTGCCAATGGGGATCCTGTCTAGACGATGTCGAGGACTATCAGACCGGAGCTGATGTTTGTTGTCAAGCATGGGAATGAAGATGCATCGCAGCAACGCAGCTGGACCAACACACCTCCATCTCTGGCAGCTTCGACGGCGACGTCACGTCTCACGTGGCGGAGATTTGATCCCGTCGATACTCGGTGTCCAGCACAAGTATGTACACATTCTGTGCGTAGGCTGCTCCATACGTCCATCTACGGTGTCTTCTTGCTCGCCTCAAGCCACCTGGCATGCCGCGCCACCAGCTCGCGCACGATCAGCTCTTCAATCTCCACCTCGTCCATCCCATCCTGATCCCCCGGAACCAGGTCGTCGAGCCTCAACCAGGTCTCCCTGTAGATCTCCCCGAGCTGCTTGGACGCCACATCCGCGTCGAGCACCGGAGGCGTCTCCACTCCCTTCAGACGACTGTCGCCGGCTCCCTTTCTGGGCGTCGTGGTAGTCGACGCCGAGCTCACGCCGTTGCCGTAGTCGGCACGCTCGACGAAGACCACTTCGTATTTGCGGCGGTGGAGCTCGTTGCCGATCACGAGCTGGTGGCCGTATCGGGATAAGGCGGCGCGGGCCTTGGGTATCAATAGCTCGGGATCGGTCTCGAGCTGATAACACACGTCAGCTCCATACCAGCAGAGGGATCAGAGCACCTACCTTGAAGCTGACGATGTAACCCTCTGGGGTCCACTCTTGTACTAGCGGCCGAAGCACCTTGGGCACCTGATCCATCTCCAGTGACAGGGTGCCATGTCCCGATTGGATCTTGTGTTCCGCCTAGTCATCGTCAGGAATGGCACAGGTCACTGACCGGAGGGAGGGAGCCTCACCATCTTGTCCTCGGGCAAGAAGAAGTCCGAGACCGCAGCAGCGAGGTAGAACATCCCTCGCCTGCCCAAGGGGGCCATAATGCCCGATACTCGCTTCAGGAGCCACAAGTAGTCATTGATCGTCTGGAAGTCGATCTGCAAGAGCGACCCTGCTTCTTGCGCGGCGTTGTAGGCCCGAAGCACAGGGAGCAGTCTCGTCGCATGCTCGGGCGAGACGATAATCTGGTCCCCGTTCGAGTCTGCGGAAACGGATTGTGAGGACACGATTGAGAGGAGGTCGAGGAAGGGGTTGAGCGAGTGTGAGTAGTGTCTGCTGAATGGGCGGAGAGAGTGTATACGGTGTAGGAAGATGACGGCGTATCCTTGTGAAAGGAAGTACTCTGCCGAAGTTGCCCCTCGAGTTCCTGCAGAGATCTCAGCTGGATGTTGATGTGGCCAGGAGCTGGATGAGCCATGACACGACACTCACCGGCGGAGAAGTTATCGAGGAAGCGCACGCTGGAGGGTATAAGCGGTCCGCTCTCAACATGACTTGCAGCAGTAGGCAATCGTTTCAGAGGAGTAGTATGCCGGGAATCCGACTCACGTGTTCGACTCGAGTGGGACAGTCGTACCACCACTCTGTTCCCCGTCAGCCATGCCATGACAATAGCAGGCAGGCGGTGCCGCAAGCGATCAGTATCATTAGAGGGTGAGCTCACTGTGACCAAGACGACCCGCTTGCTAGACACGTTGAACCATCTGTCCACAAACGCCTGTATCCTGCTACACTTGTCTTCGAGATTGGGAGGTGGTTTCTGACTCTGAAAGTATGACTCGGTGGAGAACGCGGTGGAAGTGGACGGCACGTTGTTGGTAGCGTCCACGCTGGATGCTGATGAGCTCATGATTGTCAGGCCGATGGGAACAACAAGGATGCGATGGAGACGAGATTGACAACGAGGAAGAAGTGTGATTGTGAATGTAGTAATATTTCAGACTCGCTGGTGACGTCGATGATGACTTTTGGTCCTCGCCTACAATGGACGGATGACATTCCTTCTCTTCTTGTCACTTTGCACGTATCACTTCAGCCTTCCCTTCATCTCTTCTCCCTTGCTCTTCCCTCGTCAGTGTCATTCCGAACACCTTGACCAAAAGCCGCAGATATCCGCGAAGGCGCCGAGCGACGCGACTGCGAACCCGACCGCGACCGCGAGGGTGCTCATTCTCCTCTCCCTCGCCGATCCCTTACTCTCCCCCACTGTCGCGTATTCCGCAGCTCATCCGACAGCCTCAACGTTCGTTATCGGCCTTCCGAGTCTTCGCCCAGCTAGTCCCAAGCCCTCCAGTAACACCATAGAAGACTTCCTATCCGAATTCAAGGAAAGGAAGAGAAGGGCTCGACTTCGTCTTCGTCATGCCCATTCTCATCCTCCTCGCGCAATGCTTGGCCATGTTCGCGGCCTCGGTCGTAGCAGGCAATCTTCCCTTGATGTTCAAGTCGACAATGGTCGGTAAGTGCTCTTCCAAGGCCGTCCACGACAGTGACCGAAGGCGACGGGACGGGTTCATTTGGGAGCGACGGCAATACTGACATTTCAACGCAGGTCGACGCCTCCAGATGATCTCCACTACAGGCATGGGTATACTCGTTGGAGCTGCTCTGACCATCATCATACCAGAGTGAGCTTGCCGTTTTCCTCGTCTCCACCTGATGGTTTCTCGAAATGCGGATCAGAGCGCTCTCACTCGAGCCGGCGCTGACGCAGTTGCAAGAGGTGTATCGACGCTCTTCAGATCGCTACCCGCCGAGCACGATGAGCGCGAAGGCACCACCATGGCGATCGGTCTCGCTCTGCTGACGGGGTTCGCACTCATGTTGATGTGAGTGAGCTGTTTATCTGCGCCTCCGGTGCTGTCACGCCATTACCCTCTTGCACCTCCCCCCGTGTTTGTTGAGCAACCGAAGGCTCATGCCCGACCCAGTATCGAGTCTCTCACGCCGCACCCTCCTCATTCCCCCCCATCCTCGCCTTCTTCCACCCCACGAGGCGAGTCGCCGCCCCCTTCTTCACGGCGAGACTCAGAAGAGGGACCCCTTCGACCACCAACCCGTCACCAAGATTCGCGGACGCCAATCATCCCAAAACGGATGCACGTGCGAGACGGCAGCGACGACGTGTTCCACCACGATCACCGTGGCGACTGGGCTGCTAGTGGGGGCAGCGCGGCGGGCCTGAACGCGGTCCTGGGAATGGTCATCCACGGAGCGGCGGATGGAATCGCTTTGGGAGCGAGCAGTCTGTCGGGGAAGGGCAATCTGGGTCTGATCGTGTTCCTCGCTGTGCTGGTCCACAAAGGTACGTCGCAACGGGAGATGCGAGCACGTCACATGCTCTGCATTCACCCAAACCTGAACTTGTGATCGACCCATACGAGACGCTCGCTGATGATGTAGGACCCACGGCACTTGGCCTCACTACCACCCTCCTCTCCCTCGGTCTGACACCCCCCGCCATCCGCCCCCGCGTCCTGATCTTTTCAGTCGCGGCGCCGCTCGGCGCCGTGCTGACGTACGCGCTGGTCAAGATATTCGGGCACCAAGGCGCCCCAGTGGGCTCTGGAGAGATTGACGCCCTCGGCTGGTGGATCGGTATTGCCCTGCTTTTCTCGGTGAGTGTGGTACACCTTTACTCCTTCGAAGTCTGGCGGTGACTCCACTACTGACCAAGCCAGGGTGGATCGTTCCTATACGTGGCGACTGTGGTGCAGCCACTTTCCTGCTCGGTGGACGAAGATCACAGCCACGGCGTGCATGGCAACGAGGGTGCTTCCGGTGATCAGCTTAACAAGTACGCTCGCACTGCATTTCTCGTAGGGGGCATGGCATTGCCCGTGATCCTGTCTTGGATCGTAGGCGATGACCACTAGAGTCGGATCGACAACTCATGCGCATCATCACTGTTGGGTGAACGGAATGCATATGTACAACCTATTTCACTGTACATTGGTCTAAGACCTCATCCCCACCGGGACTGGCATGGCCAGCTTTGGTGTGATATCCAACGCCTTCTCGTCATGTTTCCGGTAACGCAGTACCACCGCCGCAACACTGGTCCGACCCATCACGAACAGAGGGCTACCATCCTCCTTTATCCGGACTTGACCGAACAAGACGTTCTCGACTCGCCCCCTTGCTCCGATGACGCCAAAGTCGATGCTCTGGTCCGGACCGATATAGTTCATCTGTACGGCCATGACCAAAGTCTCTTCTATACCGTCTGGAAGCGTTTTTGTCCAGGCTGCTACGTCTAGGCCGTTGGATCCATCGAGCGGCACGGTCGTTCCCAGGGCTCGGCGAGTGGACGCGGCACCGATGAGGAAGTCAGATTGGGTGTATAGATGCTGAGCGATGAATGAAGCGTTCTAGGAGATCAGCGTTGAACTGCGTAACAAGCTGAACTCACATTCAGCAGATCCGGGGTCGCACTAGAAGCCAACCAGGCGCAATGGCCCATTGCACCGTGGTTCCAAGCCAGAATTGTCTGAACAGCTTCCTCGAGCCCCTCTGGGACCCTCCACCAGAACTCCTCGCCGTGATCATCAAACGCTTGGGGCACGACCCAATGCACCAGTTCCCTCGTCCTTCCTTCCACTCTCGCTCTTTCTCTCCACTCATCGAGCCGCGAGGTTAGGTCGTAGAAGTTGCCAGTACATCCGTCGCAGCCGCTTGCGCCGAAGGTTGGAGTCACGGGAGTGGACCACTTCTTGGACCAGATGGGATTGAGGGCAATCGAATACACGTCGGCGAGCAGGATATCAACTCCAGATGTGTAGGCGGACCAATGGTGATCCCTGCAATTGAGTACTACCGCAGTTGGGTGATATGGGTCCAGCGAGCGGATCAGCTCCGCTGCTCGGGCTACCGAGTCGAGCGGTGTCGGTGGCCCATCAGGTTCGTCGGCGATATACCAGAGAAGCAAAGCTGGGTGATTGCGGAAACGCGTAACCTGCTCGCGGACCTCAGCGAGGTCCGTGAAGCCTATCGTTGATCAGCATATGTAGTCGAGTCGCACCGGACGAAGGATCGTAGTGCTCACCGTGGCGCATATCGTACATGACTGCGATACCCAGCCGGGACGCTTCGTCAAGGTACGCTTCGATGGAACGCGTGCTACCTTCCGAGTCGGCGTAGGAAGCACCGCCAGGGACTGGGTGGATCATGTTGAACCCATGCCGATGTGCGAGGGCGAGACGGTCCATATTGGTCTGTCGGGTGTCTCGAGCGACAGCATACTCAGCTTGTACACCGAACAGTCGAGATGATAAAGTAGACTTAGGAAGTGAATCAAGGTCAGCTCGAATCTCCCCAGCAAGAGTCCCTGTCGCGTACGGATTTCAGTCCGCTGGTGACCCAAGATGCCCAGTACATTGAGGTGTCCCATACAGCTGATGTCCAATGCTTCGGGGGACCCGGCTTCTCAGCTGCATCAAACGACTGGGCACCCCACTGTCAGCGACAGTGACTGAATACCACGCTCCGCATGCGTTTGTTGGCTCACGTCATACCACCCAAAAGGGGTGGTGCTCTCCCATCTGGCTCCGCTCCAAGTCGCCATCCCTCCGGTCCTACGATCCAGACGCACGGCAGATCCTTCGGTAGCAGGCAGGTAGAGCAATGAAGCGTCGTCCTCGAAAGTCTCGCCATCTCCGCTGGCTATGCAACTTAAGGTGTACGGCTCGAGGCGAGGTTGTAAGTCGTCCAGGGCGAGATACGCCACAACGCCCATGGAGCCGACGTGGATGATAGTCGTTGCGCACACACGACCATCCAAGCGTATCTGCACCGCCAGGTCGTCGCCTCGGTGTCTCTCATCTACGACCAGACACGAGTCAGCGGCTGCGCACCCATCAAACACCACGCTCACATGGCTTCCCGACGTCTCGCGTGATGTTGGCATCGAGGATCACTGAGGGTCTGTCCGTCTCATCACCAGCGAGGTAGATCGAGCTGAACGTGGTGCATCGGAAGTCGAGCAGGTCAACTTTGGACGTCCTCGGATGTGCGAAGTAGCTTTCTGGAGCAGGCGGGGTATCGGGTGCGCCGAGCTCGTAGTGCTTGCCGCACCATTCGCCCCAAGACAGCGCCAGAGGCAGAAAGCCAAGGAGACGAAGGATATGCCACATGAAGTGGAGAAGTGGGCGGCCCAGTCTGCTCAGGCGAGCATCTTCTTGGACACACACAGGGAGTTCGGAGGATCTATCTGCGCAGGTGGACACGGAGGGTGGAGGTGTGAGAGAGTGAGGTGTGTGGTGTGTGGGTGTGTGTGCCACACAGTGAATTCTCCGATAGACTCAGACCGCCCCCTTTTAATCCCGCTAACCGCAAACGTTGTCGTTACCAAAAGGGGCTAATACTTTGCTAATATCCTCTCTGGCCTCTTTTGGCTAAGATCATGTGTAGTATCTGTTCTTAACGCTGTGAGAAGCGTTACAACCCTACGGGGTTTATCTTCTCATACTATTTGTCTGACCTCGTCCTGCCTCTGCAGCTTGCTGCACGCAGCGACACGATGCCGCCGCCCTTTCACTACCGGCTTCTGGTGTCAGAGGATCCAAAATATTCCTTTTTGCGTGTGTTGCACCCTCCTCCATCTCTTCTCATGCCTTTCCCGGTATATGCACGTCGTGAGCTGGGCTATCCGCAATTCGATGCATGATGCAAATTCGACAGACCGAACACGTTGAATGCGAAGCCCGATCACGCCAATGACCCCCGGGCCGCATCGCCGGCGGTAACCGCGATCCAGGGCGGAGGCGGACGTCGGCGTGACTGCTTTTGTTCCTGTGACTCTGCTTCGACGCGCGGATCCCCTCGGCTCTGCCCCGGTGATTGCGTGTTGCGCGCATTTCGCACGATCCCACTACCCCCAACTTGGCGTTCACCTCGGCGCCCAGCACCAGACGCATCCGCCCTGGAGGTGATGGCATGCATGGCTTGCTAGATGAGACCTGATGAGCACCCTAGCAAGTTGCGACCATCATGATTGTCGGGGGATCAGCGGCGATGGTGGCACTTCCGCAGCAGGACCGGAATCCTAGGGGACCAAGGTGAGTTCCGTTCGGCCGTAGAATTGCAACAAGCATGCATGATCCTTTCTCCATGGGGAGTGCGAACAAACAAACCAAATCCCCGAGCATGCTGTCCTTTCGAGACTCTCGCAGCCTCTCGTCACGATCCCTACGCCACCAAGTCGACCCGACGCGACAGAGTCGCCATCGTTGGCACGGTTTAATTGTCGTGATGTAACCCTTCGGACGCGACGCCAGGTCCATTGTTTTTTGGCGCTCTGACCAACGTCCATCGCCGATTGGCCTTTGGCCCTCTCTGTGTGCCTTCCCCTGCTTTGATACTCGGCTCCCCATCTTGTTTGCCGGCATGGCGCATCGAGGCATCGAGCGTCAGCGTCGCAACACCGAGCTCGCGCCCCGCGATGCGATGCATATGATCGTCCGACGGTGGTATCCAAGTCGAACCAAGCTCGGCCTTGAAACCCTGCCGAGCGCCCCTCTCTCCCTTGGGCCCGTCGCCTCATTCACAGTCCAAGCTGTTCAGTAGTAGTGGTGCACCGCTAGAACCCTCGATCAGTCCCTTAGCGTCCGTCACCTCAGGCAAGTTGTTATCCCGATCCGCACCAAACAACCGCTGCTTACTCTGGAATCCGCCGACACCTATAGATTGCAACGTCTGCCTACTGCCTCTTCCTCATCCTCGTCTCTCTCTCGAAACGTTCTCCGTCCAACGTCCTTTGTGCGTCTTGACTAACGGCAGTGCAACAGATTCGTGTTACACATCTGTTACCAGCACTACCATCACACTCGTTTTATATAATAGACTATCCGCCCTCACCGCCCTCACCGCCCTCACCGTCATCACACGTTTACCTCCGACACTACTTCCCACAACACCCCATCCCGTCCTTCCCACCCTGGCCTAGACGATCTCCCACAACCCCTATAAACCCCCGCCTCATATCCGCCTGTGCATCCCTCTTCCCCCACAAGTCGACATTTGCAGCATGCTCGCCTCGTCACTCCTCGCCCTCGCGTCGCTCCTCGCCCCCCTGGCGGCCCTCCGTGTCAATGCCACGCCTCTCGCTGAGCGTGGCGTCAACGTCGGCTGGCCATACGGCTCTGAGAAGATCAGGGGTGTCAACATCGGTGGTGTAAGTGGTGTTCACGATGCCTGCCTGTCTGCTGTCTCAGTGCATGGAAGAGTCCCGCTGATCGACATGCATAGTGGCTCGTCATCGAACCGTTCATCACTGTGAGTAGTAGCAGAATTGGCCAATTGCTGCGGGCGGTGTTTTTCGATTTCCCCGAACACCCTGAGCGCCAAAAGATCCGCAAGCAAACACAACCTGGCCTGTTCCCACAATAACATCATACAATCCCATCGCATCCCATCCGTGGCGACGTGCATAGCAAAGCGCGCATGCATGGGTCTGACCCATGACTCCCGTAGCCCTCGCTCTTCCAGAACACTGGCAACGATGCCATCGTCGACGAGTGGACGTTCGGCCAGTACCAGGACTACAACACCGCCCAGAACGCGCTCGTCAACCACTGGAACTCGTGGATCACCGAGGATGACTTTGCGCAGATTGCCGGTGCGTGAGACCTTGTGCTCGATTCCGCTCCTTCTCAGGCGGTCTCGCGGTCCCTTTTTCCCTTTTTCATTATCGGCGTCGCTGATCCCTGCTTAGCCGCTGGCCTCAACCACGTCCGCATTCCCATCGGATACTGGGCGTACGACATCTCCGCCGGTGAGCCCTACCACCAGGGTCAGGCGCAGTACCTCGACAATGCCATCGGTTGGGCGAGGAACCACGGTCTCAAGGTCCTCATCGACCTGCACGGAGCTCCCGGCAGCCAGAACGGTTACGACAACTCTGGCCACCGCGGCAGTGCCACTTGGTGAGTTGACCCAAACGTCCCGTACTTCCCACCAGGGCATGTGAATCGCGCTGAGATCCATCCCAGGGACCAGGACTCGAACAACGTCCTGCGAACCAAGAACATCATCCAGTCGCTCTCCCTCAAGTACTCGGACCCATCCTACTGGCAGGTGGTGACGATGCTCGAGCTCCTCAACGAGCCTGCCGGGTACCTAAACGACCACCTCCTCTCGACCGTCCACCAGTACTACTACGACGGCTACGGTGCCGCCCGCTGGCCGTGGGCCCCCCAGGGCTCGGCCTCCAAGTCCGGCCTCGCCATCGCCATCCACGACGCCTTCCAGTCGCTCTCGTACTGGAACAACTACATGACCGAGCCTACCTTCGAGGACGTCTTCCTTGACACGCACAACTACCAGGTCTTCAACCAGGACTTCCAGACCTGGACCCAGGCCCAGCACATCTCGGTGAGTTCGGACGGCATGATGCTTGACTCCCAATCCCTGGAGCCCCTTGCTGACGGACCTTCAGGGCATCTGCTCCCAGGCTGGCAACTATGCCTCGTCGCCTCTCTGGCTCGTCGTCGGCGAGTGGTCCCTCGCCTCGAGCGACTGTGCTCAGTGGGTCAACGGCCGTGGCCTCGGCGCCCGTATGGACGGCTCGTACCCCGGCTCGTACTACGTCAACTCCTGCAACGGCTTGTCGGGCAGCTCCAGCACTTGGTCCAGCGACTACAAGACCTTCCTTCGCAAGTTCTACGACGCCCAGACCCAGGTCTACGAGAACAACGGTCAGGGTTGGATCATGTGGACCTGGAAGACCGAGACTTCCGAGGACTGGTCCTACCAGGCCGGTCTCGCTGGCGGCTGGATCCCCTCCGACCCCTCCAACCACCAGTACTCGATCCAGACCCTCTGTGGTTAAGCACGACTTCGGCTCCTCAACCCGCCCCACATACATCCGTCTTAGACGATCCCCCAAGGATGTGTGGAAGAGTGGGAAAGTTCGGTTACCTGTCATTGTCTTGCGTAGTTGTGGAGTTGGAACGGTCTTGGCGCATCGAAAAGTATGCCTGCATGGGGAGTTGCATTGGAAGGGATGCGATTGGCGGCGGATGGACAGCCGCAAAGGGGATAGATCACGGACAATTGGATACGATCACACATTACTTCACCGTAGTGCACGACGTCGCGGAACTTCTCACTCCTTATCACCTTGGACCCTTAACCATACCTTCGAGTTTGCTCGTTTTGCTCCTTAATCATGCATCTCCTACTCCTCCCTTCCGTCACAGCTGAAGCACGACCTTGGCGTGACCAGCCGTGCACACAGCCGAACGACCTATGCGAAAGATGAATCCGGCTTCGCTAGCACCTAGGAAGCCATCCACCACCAACGGGTCGCCCGGCGTCGCCTCGGTCACCTCGTCGGAGCGAGGTAGCGCCGCGAATGTTAGTTGCCCATTCGTGGGCTGAGCTGGCGCAGCCGATTTCGATCGTCGCATGAACTAGGATGAGTCAGCATACTTCGCCGCCTTGAGGGCGATACCCAAGCGCAGCAGGATGTGGCCTCGGGCGGCTCAGGCTCACTCGGACACGTTGGCCTGGAACAAGCGAATCTTCCGTGTCGAGCGACAGAGCTCCCCGACTAGGATCGCCCGCGAGGATCTTGACGAGCTCCCTGATTTCCTGCTGAGTTCAGCTCGAGTCCACACCACGGTCTCAAAGCGCATGCTCATAACGTCATTAGTATGAATAATCTATTCACGCCGTTTTTGTGTAGCAGGGCGAGGTGGAAATCCTCGTCCTTGCCCGGCCCCTTTCCGCCCTTTTGTTTTACACCCAGCCCCTGTAAGCGCCGCTGCCGGATCGCTGAGAGGAGCACCGTCGTGGGGTTCTTCCCTACGGCGAGGGTGAGGAGCATGTTGCCCCGCGCCCTGTCGAGCTTAGCTGTGACCGCGTCGGGCGTGTGGCCTCCTCCGAAGCGTAACGCGACTCACATCTCGACCGAATATTTTGCATGTGGACTGAACGGCTGGACGGCAAAGTCCACCTCTGCACGTCCGGTTGAGGGGATCACTAGACCCACTGATCCCGAAGAGAAGATTTGTTGGTTGTGGATGAGTGTGTGGGGTCGACCTGTGAGGAAGGGAGTGCCGGCGGTGACGAGGCCGAGCTAGAATTTGTCAGTGGAGTTGCTCCAGCGCACCAGACTCATCCACATCCGGGCGGCTGCGGGCGCGGCCCACCATTTGTGAGTCCGGCAACATGCTGTCCAAAGCTTTCAACACCGGCCTCGGTGCACCGTCACTCAGTACCAGGACGGTACCGCCCCTACGATCTCAGCATGATCTCACGTCGCGCCGCAAGAAGATATCGACCCACTCTACGCCGTCAAGATCAGGTATCCGTAGCGATCCTGCATCAGGCTCCCACAATTTGTCCCAGCTGTCGGTCTTCTGCACCTGCAGACCTTCCCCCTCTGACCTCCCTTTTCTATCCTCCGCAGTCTCCTCTCTCGGCCTGTGCCATCTCCCAACCTCGGGAGGGGGCCGTCCAGAAAGATCAGACCTCCATGTCCTCGCCTCGGGGAAAGTCACGATCGAGAGCGATGACGGTCCACCTGGCGAAGACGTGCAAAACGATCCAACAGAGGATGATAGATGCTTCTGAAGCGAGGCGAGTATCGGAGAGAGATCCGAAGGAGGAATCGATGTGGAGAGGAGGTAGAGCGAGCTACTCTGGGCCGGCGCAGGGTTGCCTGCGAGAAAGGCTTCCACCGCGGCCGGAGTTGGCGAGAAGATGGTGTGAGCGCGAGCGGACAACGATCTTTGGATCGGCCGGGGACTCAAGGACAGTCGCCTACGCAGCACATCCCGAGCTGACCAACCTATACTGGCGATCATGGGGGTCAAATGACACGGCAAGTTGTGATGGAACAAGATAGAGGAAATCGACATTCAACGACGGACTTTTGGCCGCGGACGACCCAGGTGGAGGCCGTATGTTTCCGTTCAACCGCAGCGGCGGTCATGCCTGTTCTGCGTGCTCTTAAAACACCGATTGCGGCCATGTCTCGATGCCAGATGCATGCGTGCTCAGAGCAAAACTCTCAACCAATGACACCCTGTCGTATAAACATGCAGCTGATTACCACCTCGATCCCCCTGCTGCCCCTCCACGAGTCGAAGTCGGGGGCGTCGAGGCACCACCTCGTCCACGAGCCGACCACGAGCCCCTGCCAGCCCTGAACACACCTCGCTCCGGCGCGGCTTCGCCTTGCGCTGGCGCCGGCGAAGTCGTTCCGTTTGCAGGGGCCGGAGCGGGGGCTGGGCTGCCCGTAGGCGAAGGACCGACAGGCGAGGCGGGGGACGGCTCTCCGCCCGCAGCCTGCTTGGCGGCCAATCGATCTCTCCAGCCACCAGCCTTGACAGACGTGGGAGCAATGGGAGCAGGTGAAGTGGAAGCAGCGGCGGCGGCGGCGGGTTCGGGACGACGGTAGGCACCACCGCCGGAGGCGCGCTCCGCACGACGTCGCTCGGCCTCCTCTTCTCGCTCCCGCTGTTTGCGGGCGGCCTCGGCAGCGGCCGCACGCTCGGCGTCGCGCTCGGCTCGTTGCTTGGCGGCACGTTCGGCAGCCTCGGCATTTCTCTTCTCAATCTCGGCGCGAGCCTCGGCTTCGCGCTGCTCCTCCTGGGCGGCCGCAGCGGCCTCGGCTTCTGCCCTCTCTGAAAATGCCGTCAGCGACTTGTCACTCCGAGATCGCCTGGACTCACCCTTTGCGAGACGCTCCTCCTCCTCCTCGCGAAGCCTCTCCTGCTCTCTGCGCTCCCTGTCCGCCTTTCGCCTTGCGATGACACTGGCCCTGAACTTGGCCTTCTCCTCCTCGATCTTCCTCTGCGCAGCTTCCCTCGCCTGCTGGAACTCAACCTCACGCTGACTCTCAACCTCCTTGCGCGCCTCGAGGTAGTCTGGCAGCATCCTGGCCAACCTCTCCTTGAGCTCCTTGGCCGCCTGGTTCTGAGCGATGGCGATCTCACGGGCAACCTTGTTGGCCTGCTCGTGCGAAATCTTGTCGGTCTGCTTCTGCCTCTCGTAGTCATCGGCGAGAAGAGGTCGCTCCTCCTTACGCATGGCACGCTCGAGGTGGTCGACGCGCTTGCCGACGATGCGGAGCCTGTCGTTGAGCTCGCGTTTCTCTTTGTCGAGCTGCTGCACCTGGAGCGCAAGAACCTCGTTCGAGTCGAGGTCCTCGACCTTGGACATGTCGATCTTGAGGGCACCAGTGGCCGCGAGACTCTCGGCGAGCTTGCGAGCCTCCTCGCGTCGGGTTGCCTCCATCTGCTTCTGGAGCCTGTCGATCTCGCCCTGCCTGGCCAGCTCCTTCTCCCTTCGCGCGTTCTCCTCGGCAATCTGCTTCTGGCGCTCGGCCTTGGCGGTGGTCTCCTCCCGCTCACGGCGCGCGTTGGCCTCCTCGAGAAGCTCGCGTCGCTTGGTGACGATCTGTCGCCTTTGCGCAACTGCTTTGCGCTCCTCCTCGGCCTGAGCAATAGCCTGGGCAAACGCCTCGGCACGAGTAGTCGTTGGCGCCGGGTTGAGGTACTGGATGGTGTTGTACAAGCAGACGGCGAGGTTGGACAACCGGTTGACGTCGGTCGTCTTGGTGACGAAGGAGATGCTCTGAGCGACGTGATCGACAGAGGCATTGATGTCCCCGCGGCGAGCGGCCGTCATGAGGAACTTTTCCAGCGCGGGCATGTCGGTAGCCCAAGCGGTGCCGTCAAAGGGCTTGACCAAGTCGAGCACGTGCGAGAGAGTGACAGTGTCGTACACCTGGGAGAGCTCCTGCAGGAGGCGCGAGAGGACGACGTCGCGGAGAGCCGGGAGGTACGACTGGTACTCGGTGGGGAGGGACGAGATGACGGGAGCAAGGAGTTTGGACGCCTTGAGCGGCTGGAAGTCGACCTCGAGGATGTTGTACAGCTGGCGGATCTCCTGAGGGACGCGGCGAAGGTGCTTGGCGGCGGCGTCCTTGACGAGTGCATCACGGGTGGGCATCTTGGGCAGGTTGAGAAGAGCGACGAGGCGCTGCTTGCTCTCAACGTCCCCGAGTGGGACCGCGAGGGCGGAGAGAAGGACGCAGCCAGACGCCTTTTCAGGGACAGAACCGGCGCGCTCGGCGTACTGGAAGTAGCGGGCCCATGCAGCCGCGTGGAATACGGCGGTCTGCTTGCCACCCTCAGCCTTGAAGATCTGGGTGAGCTTCTCGTAGTAGTTGGCCATCATGGAGGGCTTTGCCGACTTCTTGCCGGCGACGAGACCGTGCACATCCTCAACGGATCGGAAGGCTTCCTGCCAGAGTTCGAGCTCGACAGCGGTCTCGAGCTGGAGGAAGCGAGTGTCGAGGTGACGCGAGAGGGTCTCGGGGTCGGCGAGGTTGACGGCATGCTGCTGGTGCGCGTACTTGGCGGCGTTGGCGAGGTCCTTGCGGAGACGCTGCTCGCACAGGCGGCGGAAGTCGGTCTTGCGCTGGTGGACCTTGCAGAAGTTGAACGCGCGATGGGCGATCGACTGATACACGACCTCGAGGCGGTCGTTACCCTTGGCGACGTCGAGACAGATGTCGTAGGCGTCCCAGCAGAACTTTTGTGCCGGGGCGATGAGTCGGCGCTCGATGCGCTCCCTGTCTCCGGCACTGTCGACAAAAGTGTCGAGAAGGAGCGATGCCGGCTGAAGAGGCAGCTCGTCATCAACGACCGGGGTTTCGGGCAACGCAGCGACCTCCTGCTTGGCCTGCTCGGTCGCGACCGCGAGACGTTCCTCGGCCTTTGCGATGAAGTGGTTGAGGGCGTTTTCGATGGACTGGATGGACGTGGACTGGACAGCGTTGCGGTAGTTGAGAAGACCGGCGCGGATGTGAGACTTGCGCGACATGGAGACGCAGAGGTCGATGAACTTGTTCATGATCGGCTCGAGCACGGGGACGGGGGTGTGCTTGAATCGCTTGGACTGGAACACCTCTACGAGGTTCTCGAAAGCCTGTTGCTGCGACTGGGGTGTGCCGAGGGCGAGGAGCTCCTCGGAGCGCTGGGGAAGTGTAAGCAGGGAGAGACTGGTCCGACGAAATGGCGAGGACATGACTCACCTTGAGCGCATTCTCGGGCTTGACGTAGATCGGCGGCATGATGGCGGCGGCGTGACAGTCGGGATTGGCTCTGCCTTTTGGGGGATGCTGTGGTGCTGTTGCCTAGCTGACGGGTGTCTTGTCCTGCTCTCTGTGCTGTGTGTACAGAGGCTGCTCTTGACTATCCGTCGCTGACGATATGACGAAGTGAGATGTGTCCAATCCAATCCGTCAAAAGTCGGACGCGGCGGTGGATGGATGGTTCTCTCAGAGCTCTTTGTCTAAACGCCGTGTTGTATATTCCCGAAAATACTTCCGAGTGTGGCACTTTTGACTGACCACGTGGCCGTCGACTGCGCTGCGCCGCCCCCGTTCTCGTTGGGCACCGTGTCATTACGCCACTTTGTCCACATTGCTCTCCTTCATCTCCTTCTTCATCTATCCAACAGCTAGAGCACACCTCTCGCGCCCAGCACAGGGACCAATCCCAGACCATGGCCCAGTCACTGCAGCATTTGTGCGTATCGTCGCGTCCCCATCACTCGCCATTCTCTCATATCCGCTCGCCGATGCCGCGCTGACCATCCGTAGCGGCCGGGGAGGTGAGACAGGCAGTCACCGGTGGACCATCCCGCCACCCCGCTCGGCATACTGACCATCTCAGCCCTCCGTGTGGCCAAGAACTACACCAAGGGTTACACCGACACCCAGGTGAGTGTCCCTCAGCTCGGATTGCGGCGTGTCAGCGCTAAGCGTCACCCTTGCAGACAAAGGTCCGGGAGGCAACGTCGAACGATCCATGGGGTCCTTCCGGCACCCAGATGAATGAGATCGCACAATTAACATACAACCAGTGAGGGAACTCCAGAAAGCAGAGGCTGGACGGGTGGACTGACGGTCTGCCCGCAGGAGCGACTTTGTGGAGATCATGGAGATGATGGACAAGCGACTGAATGACAAGGGCAAGAACTGGCGTCACGTCTTCAAGGTGAGCGAGCACATCCGTCGTCCGCGGGTCTTTCTTCACTCACGCTTACGCTTCCAGGCTCTGACTCTCCTCGACTACTGCCTGCATGCCGGATCGGAGAACGTCGTTATCTACTTCCGCGACAATATCTACATTGTCAAGTGAGTTTGGGTCTGGGTCGTCGTCATTCTTTTCCAGTATGGCTCGCTGACGTCTCTACAGGACTCTCAAGGAGTTTGTGTACGTCGACGAGGACGGAAAGGACGTCGGAGCGAATGTCAGGCAGAAGGCCAAGGACATCACGAACCTGCTGCAGGATGAGGAGAGGTTGAGGGCGGAGAGACGGTCGCGGGGTGCGATGCGAGATCGGATGTTGGGCAACCTGGCGGATTCGGGTCTGAGGGGAGACAGAGATTTCGGAGACCGCAGCGAGGGCGCGAGGTACGTCGACCCGTCCATCTCAGTGGTAGCTGCAATGTGTCAAGTCATGGCTGATGAAGCAGCCGACCACCGCCGAACCGATCTCGGAACGAGGACGAGGATCTCCGACGCGCGATCGAGGAGAGCAAGCGGATGCAGGAGGACGAGGCCCGTCGACGGAGCCAGATCTCGCAGGAGGAGGACGATCTTCAGCGGGCGCTCCGGCTTTCCGAGGAGGACGAGGCGAAGCGAAAGCGAGACCTCGAGTCGAGCAATGCCAATGCCTTGTTTGACGACAGTCTCAATATGTGAGCGGGACGAGACTTGTGCGGCGTGACTGTACTCGTACTAACCTCCTCAGGTCATCAAACAACCAGTATACTCAGCAGCAGCCCGACCTCTTCGCTCAGCAGACGCAACAGATGCCGATGATGCCAACGGGAGGATGGCCGTTGGTGGACGTCGGATGGGGACAGCAGCAGCTTCAGCCGCAGTACACCTCATACAACGTGAGATCTCTCCGCCCCGCTATACTGGTCATTGCTGAATCCATCAGCCCTTCCACGCGCAGATGCTTGCGCAGCAGCAGCAGCAGGCGCAGCAAGAGGAGTTTATGCGACAGCAGATGGCGATGCAGGAGCAGCAACGACAGCAGGAGGAATGGGCCCGACAGCAGTTCCTCGCTCAACAGCAACAGTCCCTCCTTGCCCAGCCGACAGGGTACGGATCGAACAACCCCTTCGCTCCTGGCGGCGGTGGTCTGTCAGCCCAACAGACCTCCACTCCTCAGCCCGCTACCTCGTCTTTCCTCCCCGTGCCCGTCGTCTCGCAGCAGGCACCCTCGCCACAACCCCAACAGCAGCAGCAGCAGCGACCGATCGAGCCTCAGCAGACTGCCAAGCCGGCGTTCCAGGCGCCCCCTCCCAAGGACGACGGGGAGCACTCTGGTCTAGCCGCCCTGCTCGCACGGGGTCGGGAGGATGGTTTGGACACCTTTGGCAACGTCGGAGCGCTTCGTGAGTGTCTCGCGTACCTTCGCCGAAACGATGTATCCTCTCTGACATGTATTCCCAGGTATTCCCGTTGGGTCCGCGTTCCACCAGTCGAACAGGATGGCGGTGCAGCAGACTGGCGCTGGAGGTTTCGGCGCCAACAATCCGTTCGGTCAGCCACAGCAACAGAAGCAGACCGACCAGCCTTTCTTCTCCGTGTAAATAAAGGACCGTTTCCTTCTCTTGCGACGTGGTGGTTTGTAGGTTTTCCCCGTTTGCACGAAATTTCAATCCAGTATATACAGGATACCCATGCCGCGGTTTGCAGATAGGGAGGTCGTGAATGCATTCATGTCTACATGAGATATGGTCATACCAGTACAACGCGGTGATACGGCGCAACCGAGGTCGTGATCTAGAAGAGGGCGTGATCTAGCCGAGGGGTTCGGGCGATGGGCCCTCACGTCCCAAGCGACGGGCAACGAGTGCGAATAGAACAGATACGCAGAGTACGATGACCCCGTCGAGCCACAGTGGGGCCTTTCGAGGACGCGACGGCGATTGATGCCGCGGCGTGAGAGACGAGGCAGTCGCTGGTCGAGCTGTGTCGAGCTGTCGAGGCAAAGGAGGCGCAGGCTCTAATGGGACAACGCGCGGCGGCATGAGGGGGATGTTGGATGTTTCTCGCGGCCTCGCGAGAGATAGTGGTGACGACGGCGATGGGATTTCGGGCGGTTGTGATGCAGTGGCGAGAGTTGGTATCGGTGGAATCGCCGCTTCCTGGGCTACAGCAACGGGCGGTGGGACGACTGGAGCCTCTTCCGAGAATGTCGTGATACTCTCAGGACTTGCATCTCCCTTGGGCTGGTCGGGAAGCGGCTCGGAGCGACCAGCCGACTCCGAATTCGCTATCGTCGTCGGCTTGTCGGACAACAGCTCATGGTTGGTCACTCCGCAGGTCGGACACACCCAATCGCGCGACCTGATCGATCCATGAGCTACAGCACGGGTACGGTCATCAACGAGAGCATCTAGCTGTGGGAATGAGTCATCACGCGTCACGTACAGCTTGGCGAGGCGACGACGTTCTTCCTTGGGAAAGTCGAGGGCTCCGATCGCCGAAAGCGCTTCGCCAGTCTGAGTCCAGAACGACCGAAGTCCGAGGATTGCTGCGGTGTTGCGCATGAGCCTCTGGTAGCGCGACACGACGAGCGAGGCCTGTGGAGCAAAAAAGCGCCGCGAGGACTCACCGGTACGAACCCCCCAGGCAGGCTGCCATGATCCGGCGTGGAAGGATGTAAGCCCATCGATACATATCTGAGATGGTCAGCCGGGCCAAGCTGTGCATGGCCTCCGTCCGTTACAAGATTGGAAAGCGCCTGCTCCGCCGACTTGCCTTCTTGCCGAGCTCAAAGCGGCCATTGGGCGTGAGGAGAATGATGTCGGGCGCGGACATTGGATAGCTCGGTGGAAGCAGTATTCGGAAGTGATACAGTCCTACGAGGGGCGGTCAGGTCGTTTTCGATGGGAGTCACGACTACGAGTTGCACCCTCTGTCCGGGAGACATCGACAGCGAAACAATCGATGATCGCAAGGCATCCATCATGTAGTACTCACCCCCTTCGTAGTCGGTCCCCGGTACACCTCGGAGCGTGCAATGCCACTCGAATATATCGCTCTGTTTGATCAGCCCTCCTCTTGCTCAACCTCATGAGACCCAGCTCGCCGAGAGCCGCGTCTAGACCTTCGGTCCGTAGATCGTGGATAGCAGAAGGTGAAGGCACATCAGATGGCCGAGGGATCCACCCACCTCGAGAGGCGCGGCGACAAAGTCATCCTCGTCCGACTCTGCCAGCTCGGCCGCTTCTTGCATGATGCGCTTGACGGCCGTGGACCGGAGGTTGACCTTGGGTCGCGCGCCCGAGCCCGAGGCGGAGGACATGGCGAGGAGGTGTCAGATGCAATTCGATGTCGATGTCGATGTCGATGTAGAATGCTGAGATGATGTCGTGCTGTGCGCTGTGCGCTTCCATTGTCGACGTGCTCGTCTCGTCGGCGTCGGCATCTAATCGATTCGGGCCGAGTTGATGTTTTTGTCCTGACATATGCTATCCTACTTGGTAGTTCCAGTCTTTCAGTCTTTCACAGCAACTGCAGCTGCACCGATAACCTCTCAAAGTGCCAGACGTCTTGCACCTCGGACAACAGCTCAAAGTCACAGCCTCACGTCCACCCCTCTCCGCTCTCCACGAGCGGTTCTCCTTACCCCGTGGCCCCTCCCCTCGCGCCCCCCCACCCCACCATGTCCGAACCCGGAGGACCGTCCCTCCCGTCTCTCGCCCCCTCTGGCTCCTCCTTCCCATTGTCCGTCGACCCCCCAGCCCCCAATCTCCCCTTCACGGATGCCCAGGTCGACGAATTCAGAGAGCAAGATCGATGGCTACCTGTGAGCAAGGCCTCATGTCCTTTCGCCCCTTGGCCCTTTTGCTCCGAATTTCTGAGAACATATATCTCTCCGACTCTGTGCTGACACTGCACGTCGCAGATCGCCAACGTCTCGAGGATCATGAAGAACTCGTTACCCATGAGCGCAAAGGTGTCGAAGGAAGCCAAGGAATGCGTGCAGGAATGCGTCTCCGAATTCATCTCCTTCATTGTGCGTTGGCGAGGATTCCTCTCGCCATCTCTGTACCCCCGACTGAATCATCCCCGCTCACGGGTGTCGCCTGCATTCTGCACTTTTGGAGGCTATGGATAGCCGCGTCGTGTGGTCACCAGGCCCCAACCCGTGCCGAACCGCGCTGACGCGATCAGACCTCCGAAGCTGCGGAGAAATGCCTGAATGAGAAGCGCAAGACGATCAACGGCGAGGACATCCTCACTTCGATGCGTGCACTGGGGTTTGACAACTACGAAGGCGTGCTCAAGATCTACCTCGCAAAGTATCGAGAGGTGAGTGGGGCGTGACGACGGGCGCACTGGAGGCATTGGAGACTTTGTGGTGGAGTCGAAGTACTGGTCGAACCAGTCCGCGGTCAGCGCTGATGCGGGTTCGTTCCGCTTCAGCATCAAATGTCGCAGGCGAGACAGAAGCAGTCGGACGATAATGACGGGAAGCGCTCCCCAGACGATGAGGACGAGGCGGCAGCGACGACGGCGACGGCGACGGCGACGGCAGGTGGGAAGCGCAAGAAACGGAAGAGCGGAACTGGAAACACTGCGCCGACTTCGAAGCGCAAGCTGGATGCGGAGGAGTAGGCGCCGAGGAGTCGGCGACGAGACAAAGAGTGGGTCAGTGTGCGTATGGCTGGAGTACGATCATCCCTTGGGGACCTGGGTTTGCGGAGACACAATAAACTGTTGTACTTGTGACGGCATCGATACCATGCATCTACCAGACACTGTACGAGAGCTATGCAGGGAACATTTGCAACCTCAAATCGGACTTGTTCGCAGCTTGACCACTGCCCACCACCCGTGCACTAGAAGAGCGACCGACACAGAGGACAGCTGGACGAGTGCGAGCTGTTGAACCATTTGAAGAGACAGCTCGCGTGGAACCGGTTCTTGCACGTCCTGCAGGGCTTGGTGGGCAACGTCCGGTCCGTGAGGGATATGATGCTTTTCCCGGGGATCAGCATTGTCCGCTGTCCGGTCCAAGGCACAAGTGACAGCACTCTACTCACGAGTAACAGATCGCGCACTCGACGACGCCCTCGAAGTGCAACGCCACATTCTTCTTGAACACGGTGAGAGCCTCGAGCATGAGGCCGTTCTGTCCGCGTGTCAGCCTCAGCCAGGGCCTGACGAGAGGACATGACGATACCACCGTCTCGGAGCGTGATCTGCGGGACCTTCTCACTCACCCTACTCGTCACGGTCTGTTGGATACTCATCAACCATCCTCTCCACTTGTTCTCCGGCACGCCGACCCTCCTGAGGTCCCTCACGTCCACACCCTTGAGCGGGAACTCTGCCGGCAGCCTGATCCCAATCTCCATTGGCTGCTCGTCGACCACATAACTCGCAATGGCTTCTGCACTGCCTCCTCCAGCAGCCACGGTCGCTCCCCCTCCTTGAGCTATCCGGACGTTTAGACCCTCCTCAGTGAGCTGGGCCATGGCCGACGGCTGTCGCAGGGCCGAGAACTCGTGCGCGATGATGACGGGCGAATAGTGTCGGGCGGTGAAAGCGAGCATGGACATGGACAGCTGGCGGTCTTTCAGGCCCTCGTAATACGTCCGCATCACCGATGGGAGTGTGACCAGAGTTCGGTAAAACACGTGCGAAGCCAAGGGAGCGAGGTCGGGAAGATCTTCGGGTTCAAGCACTGTCGTCGTCAGCGCATGCTATGCGTGGGCTACTCACGATCAGGGTAGAACTCGTCAACGGCGTAGCTACTCGCAGGGAAGTTCCACGCGCCGACTTCGGATATCCCAAGCACGGCGAAGAGAAGAGGCAGCAATCCCTGTGTGAGGAGCTGCGACGAGTTGAGCTGGTCGAGATATGCCCAGCGAAGCGTGCGCGACTAGACAGAGTCAGCCAAGCACCACGCCGGGGCAGTTTGGTCGGCTGACTCACCGCATCGTCAAAGTGGTCCAGGATCGCCATCCACGCTAGCAGCTGGCCCAGGATTGCAGGGATAGACACTTCACCATGCCAGTCCACGTCAACACCGTACCGCACGACCTCCTCGAGCTCCTGAGGCAGGGCGATCGTCCGGCTTGCTTGCCCTTCCTCCGCCTCGGCCACCGAAGCTTCCACTTCCAGCACCAGGGCCAGCGTCCGGCTGCGGATGACCCTGCTCAGAATACGGTACGCTGTGCTCTGGATCGCAAACGACGTGGACAGGCGGAGGAGGTCGACGAGCTCGGCTATGCCGGTAGCTTCCACAGCCGCTTCTGGGACGTCTTGGAGGAGATCGAGCAGAAGCGCCTGGATCATTTGCACGGGCACAGAGTCGGCTGCACTGTCAGCATATCGTCACAACGAGCACCTCACCATCTCGACACTGGAGGAACAGCTTGAGGACGAGTCCCAGTTGCGCGTCCTTGCCCGTCCACAGTGCCCGCAGTGCTTTGTTGGTCGAGCACAGATCTCTGATCTGTTGGAGCAGTACCAAGCACTGGTACAAGAGCGGATACGACGCCTTGTCGGCGAGCGATGAGGTCTGCGCATTAGCCAATCCCACCACGGAAGACTCACCTCGAGGCCGCTCTCCACGAGATCAAACATGGAATCCCAGTGTCCTCCAGACAGGTCCTGCACGATGGGGGCCAAGGCGGTGTAGAGCTGAGCGAGACGATACTCGATCTCATCGTCGAGGTCATCTGCCTCGTCCGAGGTGAGCCAGCCGCCGACGTGGCGGAGCACGAAAACCGCACGCTGCTGTGGAAGGAAGACTGAGGGCGCATCCGGTGGTGGGGCCGAGGCGATGAGCAGGCGCAGCGCGGGTATACCCTTGGAATTGGCAGATTTGGCGGGGATAGTAGTCACCGCGGAAGCGAGCCGGTTCTGGGCCGTCTCGAACGATTTCGTGTCGAGCAGCAATGGCTTCACAGCCAGTATCAAAGCGAGAGCCAATTGCGGCGCTGGCGTCAGCAATGAAATCGACTTTGACAGACTCACTTCTCTCCGCCTGACTCATTCCATACGCAAGCCACGCCTCCGCTTCCTTCTCGCCCGCCCCACTCTGTCGCAGCTGGCGACTCAGTACGTCACCGAGAACTCTCGCCGCAACATCGCCTCCGTTGAGCACGACATCCTGCGCGAGGCTCCACAGCAACTTCTGCACGAAATCTGCGGTATCCGCCAGATCGGTACTCTTGAACGACTGTGCCGTGGCTGTGTGCCAGGCAAGAGCAACGTCGTCCACCGATGCGAGCGCATACGAGAGCGTCCCTTCGGCCTCTCGGACGAAATCGGACAAGTGAGAGGATTGGGTTGACGGACCGAAAAGCCCGCGTGAAGCTCCTGGCACCGCCAAGGCATCCTGAGCAAGGATAGACGCCCCCAGCACCGTCTGCAGGAGGGCGTGATTGGTCTCGGCGAGGTGTCGGTCAGCGCGAAGCAGAGCCAGCGCAGCTTCTGCATACCGGGCCGCGCGTGACCGTCCACCAGTGTCGACCTCGGCCTGTTCTGAGAGTTGCTCCGAGCTGCACGGAACGAGTGGGTTGATGATGGGTAACGTCATGTCGGGTGATTTGTATGCGTGGTATCTGATAGATTCGAGGAGGTCTGGTATGCGTGGAAGAAGGCTTTTGACTAGATTGGCCGGTTGGGGAGGAGCGAGAGTTCCGACTGGAGCAAGAAGGGCGACATCGACGATCGTGCCGGGTCTGCCAGTCAGCGACGCCACGGACAACAGCACTCACGAGGCTTTGCAGGATATCTGCGATATGAGCTCCGCCAGAGAGGCAACGATACCTGTCCCGACGATAGCTTCCTGCTCCGGCGAAAGTTTGTTGAATCGTGAGAAGATTTCGCCAGCGACGGCAGGAGCAGGTACCGATGGGTCCAGCCGAGGGAACAGGTAGGCAGCGTGATGCACCGCTACGAGAGCCTGTGTGTAGATGTCCGAGTGGATGACTTCGTGCGGGTGGTCTCCCGCATATGCAGCAAAGACCTCCATGGCGGCGTCGGGAAGCGGTGGCGGTGGCGATGCAGCGTCGGGTGAATCGGTCAAGACGGAGTGCACCGAGTCGTGTATCGCCGTACACACGAGGGCGAGGACGGTGTGCAGCGCATCAACCGAGAGCTCTGACCGTCAGCCACCGTCCGAATTGACCTCACTCACCTCTTCTCCGCACCGAAGCTTTCGCCAAAGCCGTCGCCGCGAGGTTTCCCTCACTCAGAGCGACCTGAGTCGCCTCGAGCGCGATGCCGTCCAGCGATCCATCACAGATCAGGCGCGCGGACGGCGAGTCGATAACGCCCTGTGCCAACGCAAACCGGGTGGCTCGCGGGACTTCTGTTGATTCGACCAAAGACCATAACGTGTTGGCCGACCCTTCCGCTTGAGATCCCGACAGGGCGGCGAGGAGAGCGATGACAAGGGCTGGCGAAAGGGCGTTTAGGAAGGAGTCTGGCCTCGATTGCAGAGCAGCGGATAAGTTCTTCCCGGATCAGCGACGGTTCTTCTCGCTTGTCACACGCACCTCTTGGGTCTCTTTGCTGATCAGCAGAGGGTAATCCGTCAGGCTCTCGACCACATGCTCGGCATACACCGCAGCGTCAGGCAGTTCAGACTGCACAAGGCTGGCCAGTCGCTCCGCCGATCTCTGGGCCAGATCTCCGACAAGTGCGTCAAGAGATGCGCCCATTGGCCCATCGGTACACGCCTCGCGTACTGCTGAAACGATCCTCAAGCTCCGCGGAAGGATAGAGGAACTCGTGTCGCCCGATGTCGACTCGAAGCACGCCGCGATCAGCGCCCGGCTAAGAATGGGCATCAGGATCCGAGCGAGATCCTCCTCGATAGAAGCGAGTCGACCCAGCGCTTTGCCGAAGATTGTCGCCTCGGCCTCGGACCCGTCTTGCCCGCCTCTCCGTCTTCCTCCACGGCTACCGAGCTGTAGTACCCCCTCTGCCCAAGCTCGCTCGCCCAGCTGCTCCTTGACCAGCCACTCCGCCGTCATTCTGCCATCCACTGACCGCGACGCCTTGCCGACGAGGAATACCGTGCAGTCGACAAAGTCTTGGAAGAACGTCTGGTATGCGGATGCCTGACCAGGTAGAGAGTGGGTGGACAACAGGCGAGCGTCGACGGGGGACCACAAGTGGCCGAAGAGCGTTCTGAGAGCCGGGGAGGGTTCGCCCTCGAGAGGGAGCAAGGAGTCGGGGATGGTGGAGATGACGACGAGGAGTAATGGGTAGGTGAGGTGTGGGATCGAGGGGCAGGTCGTGGCGATGAACTGGAGGAAGTCGCCGTACGCCTTGGAAGTTGCTTTGAGCGCACCGGCTTCCAGCTGCTGCCCGGTGGTCTCGCCTTCCCCGTCCTCATCCTCTTCGTCGAAGTCGTCATCTCCTCCCTCCTCGTCCTCGTCCCCATCCTCCTCCTGATCTTCGGTACTCGGCCCGCCTGAACCCTCGCCTACTCGAGTCTCCGCCCGTTTCGCAATCTCCCAACAGTCCTTGTACTCTGCCACCGTCAGGTCAAGCACCGCAGTCTCGTTCCTCAACTTCGCAACTCACTGCTTAAGAACTTCACCACCGCCGCGCCTGCCTGCTGCCACACCGCCGCCTCTTTCTCGAGCCATACACAGTCGAGCATCGCCGTGGAGAGCAATTCTAGCATCTCGGGCTTGGCGACCTCATCCGGGAATGAGTCCACGAGGGCGTCGAGAAGCGCATAAGCCGCTTTGCGGACGGTGGGCTGTTGTGCGCCGATCGAGTCGTCCGACGGGACCGAACTCAGAGCGGACCAGAGGACGGGCTGACGGAGAAGCGCGAGCAGCTCCTGCGGGAGAACGACGCACTTCTTCGATAGCTGTTGAACCAACCATGCCAGTCCGGTAAGACCTCCGACCCGATACCTCGCCCAACGCTCTTCCAGTACCGATTCGTCCTCTACAAGTACGGGCGGAGGTGTCGGCGCGGGAGTCGGTCTGCCTTTAGCGCCCTTCACAGCCTTTTGAGGGATCGGCGCAGAGGACACGGGGGCTGGGTGGATATCGTCGTGCAGCGATGGGGGGTCGAGAATTGAGAGCGACAAGTATTCCGCGAGACTCGATAGCTGAGGGATGAGGTCGACCCGATCAGGCTGTTCCGTCCATGCAACCGAGTCCTCCCAGCTGCGTAAGCCTGAACCACCTGCCCTCCGTCCTTCCTCCAGAGCAGCGACCATCCAGGATCCGATGACGTCCCGGTTCTGCGTTCCCGGGAGCAGCCCCAGTGAGAGAGTATCGATGATCGACGAACGGACCGAGGGGACGGAGAGCAGCTCTGCATGAAGCTGGAGCGCCAGCGATCGGTGGAATGGTGATTGAAGAAGACTGGCGAGGTTGTGCAGCTGGTCTGGTCAGCACGGTACATGTACTAGGCTTGGACCACTCGTACTCACCCAGACCGGCACTGCCGAGACCAGAGCTGTCTCTCGTATTTCCTGCTCCACTTCATCACCCTGCTTGAGGCTCCCGACCCACCCCTCCCGTAGCTCCTCCAATCCCTTTCGCCTCGTCACCTCGTCCTTCTTCCCCAACCTCCGGAGCACCACGACCAGCTCGGCGGGCAGCGTCCTCGCGAGCCCCTGTCCATCTAGCGGATCTGGGATGGGCGGGGCAGGCGGCTTTGGAGGGGGTATGTACTGCTTGACTTTTGGTAACGCCTTCTTCTGGGCTTTGCTGAGCTTCTTCTGACCCTTCTCCTTCGGTGGTCTTTGTCCACCCGCGGAACTCCCGCCAGCATCGCCGTCGCCGTCCTTGCCGGACTTCTTCGAGGCGTGCTTCTTCCGCGTGCCAGCAGAAGCAGACGACTTGGACTGCTTGGGCATGGCGCGATGAAGGGGGTTTAACGTATTTGGGTTGAGTGGAGAAGAAAAGATGGAGTTGAGTGCAAGGAGGGATGGGATGACGTTTTGGCTGTTGCTTGACCTCCACTCTGGACGTCCGGTTCCGAGAGGGAATTGTCGATTCGACCGCCTTGTCTCATCCTGCCGTCAGCGTAAAGCATGCACGAGACCATGCTGGAGAGGCACAACAGGTCGGAAGAGGGTGTGTATGCATATCGCCCCATCACGTCTCTGCTATGCAAGTCGGGACGCGCCATGCGTACGAGTGCACTTGGTTCACGGTCCACATCTGAACCATCTGAAATTTGAAACGGTCAATACTTTGTAGAGTCGCGTCAACCATTGCCCCCCTTCGCATCAACATTCTCATCTTCTCTTCTCTCTCGACTGTCGTTGAGCAGGACATGAGCCCGCTGTAACCCTCTCAGCGAGATCGGCTCATCGGCGCTCGGCGACAGCTCTGACTTGCTTGCCATTCCTGCATCTTCCGTCCAACATGGGCGACTCGGCAAGAGACCGCTATTTCTGGTCTCCAGGACACGATCTGACCATCCAAGACTTCATCAAGAAAGTGAGAGGAGCTGTTTCCCGCTTTCCCCTTCCCAGATATCGCCCCTCACACGCGTAGACACGACCATCCATCGTCACTGACGACGTCGCGCCGTGGATCTGGGTCCAAGGCTCGGACGCCCCGAAGAAGGATCCCGAATTGGATGGGGCGAGTGCAGGGGTCATCCATGAGGCGAGAAAGATCGGTGAGCATAGCGCCGTCGTCCGGATTCCAGATTGGCCGGCTCACGCGTCGTAGTGGACCGCCTGACGAAGCGGATGGCCGGGATCGAGGTGAGAGTGTTGGCCGTGTCGGACGAAGGCTTGCTGACGGCGCGTAGGATGACGACGACATCCCCGTCCGGGCGAGCAAGGGGAAGAAGAGCAAGAAAGTCGTGCGAGAGGAGGTGAGGCACATCAAGTCGGACCAAGTTGAGGGCAGGCGCACGAGGATGCCAAAGAAGAGCTCCGTGAGTTGTCCGTCAAATCGAAGTGGACCGTAGGCAAATGGTGAGTCTTGTATCATCGCCCTCTGTAGTTTGAAGTGAGACGTGTACTCAAGCTACTGTTCGCCAAGGCTGCTTTTCCCTCAACATATCTCGGTCGACGGCATGTGGTCAACCCTTGCGCAGTCGGTCGCGGATGGGCCGCTGAAGGTCGCTGGTGTGTTCCTGGCGAAGGTTGCGCCCACACCGGCAGGTCAATCAGAGGGCGAGCAGGTGAGTCCGAGTCGGACCGAACACTGTATGAGTACTCTATGTCGAGGCTGACGTGACATGTACTGTAGCGCCCGCATGTGATATGCCTCTACATCCCCGACGTCTATGATCTCAAAGTGGTCCGCAGGGTGGGTGTGGTGTCTGACCCCCTCCGCATCAGCTGAAGTCATCCAGGTTCTCGAGACACTTCTTAGCAAACACGGGCTCGAGCCTTCCGCTGTCAAATCCGACCTGTACACCCTGGCTGGCATCGACTCGAACCATCCCAGCAAGCTCCGATCGACCATCTGGCGACCATACGAGGTGATCCTCGGCGGCAAGGAGGCGGTTGAGGTGAGCCTGGGCTGTCCCTAACCATACCGTAACAAGGCTGTAGAGTAGCTGAGGGGCTGGGCAGAAACTCAAGGCGCAGTATAAGCCCCAAAAGGGTCCGGATGGAAAGAAACAAGTGGGGCAGGACGGGTTCATTGACAGTGACTCGGAGGACGAGAAGATCAGCAGAATGAACAAGCGCAAGGCGAGAGTCACGGCAGCAGACAGCTCGGCGAAGAGCTCGTCGACTCTGGCCAAGGAAGAGAAGCCCAAGTCTACGACCGACGAGCAGGCGGCACCCCGGATGAAGAAACACAAGAAGGCGTCCGCGGCGTGAGACAGATTTACTCCGTTGAGCTTCGCTGGGCTTACAAGTGACAGGATGAGGTACGAGGAGAACGACATCTTTGCGGCACCGTCGGACAGCGAGTGAAGAGACAGAGATGCGTTCGGGGTTGGGGTGCTGCTCGGGCAATCTGGCGGTCCAAGTAGATTCGATTTTCCTCGGCGATGGCACCGAGATACGAGATGATACGACACGTGCATTCATGCATGGAGTCGGACAACAAGGCATTACAAGTCGCCGCTAATCCTGCGAGAGGGAACCATCATGGCTACTGACCGATACTGACTGCTGACCCGGCGCGATGGGAAGGAAGATGGAACGAGGTGAGTATCCCAGCCCCTAAGCCGCATTCAGAGGGGGATCCGTAGATGGTCTTGGTCTTGTGTTGGCTTTTCTTGCGAGAATTTGAGACATCACCCTTTCATCCTCCATCGTTCTCCCAAGCGGACTCTTGAGCCTGCGATCTGATCAGCGAGAGCAAGAGAGGATGAAGACAGAAGGAACAGGGGCAAGCGACACGCCGCCGCGGTCGCAATCGTCGTCTCGCTGTCGATGGACATCGGTGATTGCGTTGATACTACAGCCCCGTAACATCCCCTGCGGGAGACACGAGGAGCAGAAAGATGTGGTCAGCCTAGGTCGTAGCATAAGGATATGACTGGAGATATCGAGGGTGATGGCATCGAGGTCAGAGTACTCGTACAGTTAAAGTCGGCGGTGACGCGCAAGGTGTCCGTGCATATCTGCAACCTGCCCAGAAGATCTTCCCGATGTTCAGCCTTCCTTCGAACCTCTTTCCTCCTTCATTCATCCACTCGGAGACACTTCCTCCACGGATCGGCGTCCAGGTTCGGTTCGCCGCCCGACCATGCCCGTCTCAGTCCCCCTCACGCGATACCGCAAGTCTGACCTCCCAGCAGGACACCCGCACCGCACGGAGGACTACGCTCATCTCGCCCCCGACACCTGGGACGAGCCGGACTACAAGCGGAATCCCCACACGCACCCGAACATCGCGACGCACTACGGGTTGAAGGAAGCTCGACCGCCGCACCCGGACCTCAAGCAGCCGAAGAGAGCGCAATACACGTATCCGCCGCATTCCTACACGTTGGTGTCTCGTCCTTCTCAGGCTCTTTTGCACTGTATCACGCTGATGGGTGTCTACTGTACAGACGAGACGGACTCATGTGCCAGGGCAAGGTTGCCCATGTGGCAAAGTACCAGGTCAGCCCGAAGGATCGCAAGGCGACGCTCGGTTGTTGCTCCCGATGTTCCAGAGGCTCTGGAGCGGGGCCTTGTGATGTCAAAGGTGCAACGATCGAGTGGAGAGACGAAGGCGAGGGACCCGCGCCGATCGTCTTCCCCGTTCGCCAGGCTGCAATGGTGAGTCAGGCCTCAGCACAGAGTGATAGCCACTTCCCAGCTGCCTCATGTGCGTATGATATCAATGGATTTACCGGTCAGCCCCAAGCCTCGAGCGGGCGTGATGAAGTCAAGAACACGGCCAAAGGAAGCGACGAGAAGCAGGACCGCAGCAAGAGGCAGCGATCATGGTCCGAACAGTCCGAGACGGCGTCCGAGTGCCTTGCGAGGCGTGAGTGGGTCGTGGGTGAGTAACATGCCCCGCTCATTCCATGCAGTGTTGAGGGCTACACCAGAGGCCGCGGCCCCGCCGACGCCAAATTCGTTCAGCACTCGCCACACCTCCCCGTCGCTTGACGCCGGGAGAGGCGGTTCTAAGCGTCAAGTGATCGGTGCGAGTCCTTCCCTCTCCCTCGGCGGATCCGGCAAACAACTCGCTACAATGCTGGTGGCCTATCAGGCGGATCTGGATGCCGCGGTGCAGAACGCCAGGCAGGAGGCTAGAACGGAGGTCGTTCGCCTTCAAGCCGAGAATACTGCCCTCAAGGCGGATGTCGCTCGACTGAAGAGGCAGGCGGGGAATCTGGAAAGGCTCATGTGGCAGAACGCCCAATCTCCGAGCGACAGCGAGCACAGATCCGGAACCGGGAACAGGGGGCAAATCATCGAGGACCTTGAGGAGGAGCTAAGGGTGGAGAAGAGGAAGAGGCGGAAGGCGGAAGTCGATTTGGAGAAGATGATCCAGAGCGTCGAGAGTGCGGCGAAGGCGGCGAGTAGGCGGAACCCCATGTTCGATGCGTGATGCGTGATGTGTACTTGTACATGTATGACGAGGGTGGGTGCGAGAGGCAGGGTCGGCGTGAGCGCACAAGACGAGACGACGGTCCCACTGAGTCGAAGTCATCCTGCAGAGTCAAAGCGATTTTCGAAGAGATGGTGCGTTATCCATACTATGCTGTTATGATTGCCATGCCATGTGCCTACCGTATTCCAGCGCGATGGCCGTGCCGCATGTCGCACTCACATGCATACCGCGACGAACCAGGATGAGAATCAGTATTCCACTTCAACGTCCCCTTCGTCTCCTCTAATCTGCACGCCCGCCTCGCGGTCCACGTCGACCTCCATCTCCTCCCTCGGTGTCCTGCCTAGTTCATCCCTCGACTCCCTCCTTGCGGATTCAGGTCGGACCTGCTTTCTCAACTCCCCGAGCTTGCTCGAGAGCTCCTGGATCCTCTCCCGATTCTTGATCGACGTCTCGGCCACGTTGTGCTTCTCCTTCTCCAGATCGGCTGCTTCGTCCGCGATGAGCTCGGCGATGTTGGCGATGCGGGAGTTGAGGACGTCTTCCTGGTGCGGCAAGAGGATTTTGGGTAGCTGCAGTTAGCGGGTGCGGCATGGATTGACTCACGTAGTAGAGCGGCTTGGGCTCTCCGATGGGTGGTGGTTTCTTGGATGGTCCGTGGTTGAGCGGTATGGGGGAAGGATTGAGCAGGTTGCCTTCATAGAGCGGATCCTCCCATTCGAGGGGCATGGTGGTGTACAGGAACCGCGATGTTGGTCGCAACGCCGCATGTCTCGCCGCCATCTGACTCTCAGCCGATACACCAAAACCTACACCAAAACCAACGGGTTTGAACACACTCACCGCCGCATCCTTGTGCTTGAGCACATACTCGGCCGAATCCGTCTGTATCCTCAGCGTCTTGAGCTCCCGCTCCGATTCCGCAATCTCATGATGCAGGTTGTTCTCGCTCCTGATCTTGGCCGCAATCCTGCCAGCAACCTCTTCTCTTCGCTTAGCAGCCTCGCTCGTCCGACTCGTCTTGTCCTCGGTCTTGAACTTTTGCAGCGTCCCCAGCAAGTTCCCGAACAAACGCTTCCCTCGGGCCTTGTCATCAACCCGGGACTCCCTCCGGACCCGCTTGGGCTCTGGCTCCCGCTCGGCTTGAGGCTCGGGGCTCATTGGCCGATCATGCGAGGCGATTGCGCTGGGCTGGGTCAGCTGTGCGCCAACGGGGTGGGATGGGACTGACCTGTCCGGCGACCTAGACCGAGACATGGCTCTTGGGCGGTGATAGACAGGCAGACGAGTGGGGCAAGCAAGTGCGATTCAAAGACGAGAGGCGAGGTAATTGTCTGGTCGGTATGCGGAAAGGCGAGATGAGTCACGTGACCCTATCCGACACGTACTCAATCGCTGCGGGGCGCTGCGCCTATACTCGTTCCTCCAGCGCGTCACCTCGTCTCCCTCACCCGCCACCATCTCGAAACTTCAACTCCTCTTTCTCTTTCCTCCGCTCATCATCCCGTCGAGAAGTTCAATACAAAGCGAGCGCACCCTGGTCATCGCTCCCGCGGTGGTCGCTGCTCCCTCCCAGGCTCCGGCAAAGGCTCGACTTCCGGCAGTCATCGGGTCAGCCTTCCGCTCCTTTCAGCGCTTCGGCGCTCGGATTCCCATCTTTCCCCTGCCGACTTGTAGTCTTAAGCTATCATGACGAGCTTCCTACCCATACACCGACAATGTCGGTCCGCGGTAGCCATGTTATCCCTCTTCATCTCCGTCCTGCTCTTCGTCCCCCTGGCTCTCGCCGATGACCCCCAAGTCACCATCACCCGATTCCAACACCTACCCAACCGGCTGTTCTACTTCGAGGACACTCCCGTGAGTCCCCTTTCGCCTGGCTGATAGCTGACTTCAGGTAATCCTGATCCATGACCCCGTCTCTCTCTCCGTCCAGCGGTCTGCCGACGAAGGCAAGACGTGGTCGCCCGTTGATGGCGTCGAGAAGGGCGATGCCATCCGGCTCGTCAGTCATCCGCACAACAACGAAATGGCGTTCATCATCGGCCGCCATCTCACGCACTGGGTGACATACAACCGGGGAGAGACGTGGCAATCGTTCGAGACGCCCCGCGAGGCGAGCCTCATCGGTCCCGTCCTGTCATTCCACGCCGAGGAGCAAGGGTGGATCCTGTTCCAGAGCGTGGCGTGCGAGGACACGGGATGGGGCAAGTGGGGCAGCGGCAAGACCTGCTGGGACGAGACGTATTACACCACCGACGCCTTCCGGGGGGACATCAAGCTCCTCCTCGCACAAACCTCGCAGTGCACTTTTGCCCGTTCGACCCCGGCGTTCACAGAGGCACCAAAGAACCTCGTGTTCTGCGTCGCCTTCGATCAGAGCCAGAAGCCAGGGGATGGAGGCATGCACAGCTTCAGGGAGAGCCGGCTCTACTCGTCCGACGACTGGTTCGAGACCAAAAAGTTCGTCGACCTCGGTATCGGCAAGAAGGCTCGCGGCGTCGTCGGTCTCGGCGTGGTCAGCAAGTTCATGGTCGCTGCGCTGCGAGCGGATACGTCGCGGAGGGCCACTGGAGGGGACCCAATGTAAGTTGTCGATCCACGCCCGCGCTTACGCCAGGCAACTATATGTCTCCACCGATGGTCTTGAGTGGCGACAGACCCAGTTCCCTCACTCTGCCATGCCCGATCTCCGCGAAAACGCATACACCGTCGTCGAGTCCACAACTCACTCCATCGCCGTCGACATTCTCACCTCACCCTCAGCCAACATCGGCACCCTCTTCGTCTCCTCCGGGGAGGGCACCTACTTCGTCCAGGCACTCTCTGACACTAACCGCAACGACTACGGCATCGTCGACTTTGAGACTCTGGTCGGACTCGAGGTGAGTGCAGCGCTTCCAGGCATCGCTGACTGACCCCAGGGTGTCGGTATCGCCAATGTCGTGGCAAACCGAGAAGAAGTCGTGGGATGGGGAGAGAGCAAGAAGCTTCGCAGCGTCGTGACGTACGACGACGGGTCCAGCTGGCGGCCTCTCACCCCGCCATCGACCAAACTAGACGGCGACGACTGGTCGTGCGACACCAGCGATCCCGCTGCTTGCTCCTTGCATGTCCACTCGGTCACAACGCCTCACAACTATGGCCGCGTCTTCTCTTCCACCGCACCGGGATACGTCATGGCGGTGGGCTCGGTCGGCGCGAATTTGCTTCCATATGGTGAGCGATCACAGACTCGGCTCTGCTGACGACGGAGAGGATTGCGATACTTTCCTTTCCACGGACGCCGGGCTCACTTGGAGCATGATCCAAGAAGGCGCGCACAAGTACGAATTCGGCGATCAGGGGAGCATCCTCGTCATCGCGGACGATGAGGAGGCGACCGACCATGTTCACTACTCCTACGACGGCGGGGCGACATGGTGAGTGCGCCGAGACTGAACCGGCTGACCCTCAGGAACCAGCTTGATCTCGGCACCACAGTCCGCGCGCTTGTCCTTACTACGATCCCCGACTCGACATCGCAAAAGTGAGCATAGAGCCATGATCCCGCTGACGCCAGATTCGTCCTTCTCGGCACGTCGCCCCGCCGCGAGTCTGAAGGCGGCCGCCACGCCATGATCTTCCTCGATTTTGCCCCGCTCCAGCACAGGCAGTGTACCGAGAAGGACTTTGAGCGGTGGTACGCTCGCAACTCCGAGGGCAAGGAATGTCTCATGGGCCACAAGGTGAGCTGCGCGCGTACGAGTGGCGCTGATCGTAGCAATGGTACAAGCGGCGAAAGCTGGACGCGCTGTGCTACGTCGGGAACAAGTTTGAGGACCCGGTGGGTCATGAGGAGAACTGCCCGTGCACCGAGGAAGATTACGAATGGTAAGTAGAAATCTGCCCGACCCAACTGACAGCAGCGACTTCAACTACGTCCGCCAAGACGGCGAGTGCGTGGCTGTGGGTCCGGAGGCCGTCCCCGCCGGGACGTGCAACCGCAAAGACGACCAGTATCTCGGTTCATCTGGCTTCCGCCTGATCCCAGGCAACACCTGCGACCGGTCAAAGGGCGTCAATCTGGACGAGCAAGTCATGAAGCCCTGCTCCGCCGCTCGGCCAGAAAACGGCAAGCCGTCGCACGTCGTCGTGAGTCCATGTGGGTCGACATGCACTTATGCCAGCACGAATTCAACACCATCATCTCGCAACATCAATACTTCCCTCTTTCCGAGACGATGCTGCTGCAGCTCGCCGACGGCACCGTCTGGCAATCCTCAAACGAGGGCTTCTCGTGGAAGCAGCGCACCGAGGCCGAAACCTTCCTCGGCGTCGTCATGCACGCGTACTCGCCCGACCGCGCCTATCTCATCACAACCGGCCGCAAGGTGTATCATACTACTGACACGGGTCGATCGTGGAACGACATCACCCTCCCGATGGACCCCAACAACCTCGGCATCCAAATCCTTGACTTTCACCCTACCAAGCCCGACTGGCTCATCTTTACCGGTAGCGAAGGCTGTGACTCGACCGTCAGCCAGAATTGCAAGGCCGTGGCCTACTACTCGACCGATCACGGCCGGCGCTGGAAGAAGATCGAGGAATACGTCCGGACCTGCGCCTGGGCCCGAGACGCCCGGCTAAAGATCGACGAGCGGGAGATCATCTGCGAGAGCTACAAGAACAAGAAGGGCAGCCAGAACGGTGGTGACTATAACCCCATCGAGCTCATCGCCGGTTCGAATTGGTATTCCAAGAAGATCAAGCTGTTCGACTCCGTTGTCGGCTTTGCCAGTTTCTCAGAGTATCTTCTTGTGGCGCAGGTGAGTGCTCATACTGACTGACGACTGGGACTGCCCCTGACATCACAGCTGAACGAGATGGCCGGGACTTTGACTCTGCAAGTGTCGCTCGACGGATACCGCTTTGCCGAGGGCCAGTTCCCTCCCAGTATGCGCATCGAGAACAGGGCGTACACCATCCTTGAAAGCAGCACCGACTCTGTCTTCCTCCACGTGACCATGAACTCGGCCGCAAACAAGGAATGGGGCACGATCTTCAAGTCCAACTCGAACGGAACGTACTACGGCCTTTCGGTGGAGTACGTCAACCGAAACAGCGCGGGCTATGTCGACTTTGAGAAGATGATCGGCCTCGATGGGATCGCGGTGATCAACGTCGTGGCGAACCCGGCCGAGGCCGACATCTCGGGCAAGAAGAAGATCCAGACGAGGATCACGCATAACGACGGTGGGACATGGAAGCCCATGACGCCGCCGGCCAAGGATTCTCTTGGCCAGGGATACGACTGCAGCTCGACATCGTGCTCGCTCCAGATCCACGGGTACACCGAACGCAGAGATCCGAAAGCGACGTACAGCAGTCCCTCGGCGGTGGGTCTCATGCTCGCTGTCGGCAATGTAGGCGAGGAGCTTGCACCATACACCGACTCGGACATCTTCCTCACTCGCGACGGCGGCTTCACGTGGGAGGAAGTCCACAAGGACGCGCACATGTGGGAGTTTGGCGACTCGGGTTCGGTCATCGTGCTCGTCAACGACGAGGAACCTGTGGATCACGTCCTGTTCTCGACCGACGAGGGTCTGACTTGGAACGAATATGCGTTTGGCGAGACCCTCCGTGTGAAGAGCATCCAAACGGTCCCGCAGGACACGAGCAGGCGATTCATTCTCCTCGGCAACAGGCCGGGAGAGGCTGGCAAGAGTGTCCTCGTCCACCTTGACTTTTCCGCCATCACGCAACAGAAATGTGAGTGTACCCTAGAGACGCGGCGACGCTAAGACGACAGGTGTCTTGGACATCCAGGATCCAAATCACGACGACTTTGAGCTGTGGTCACCGAGCGAGGGCCGGGATGAGACTTGTCTCTTCGGCCGTCAGACGCTGTACCATCGCCGGATCCGCGAGAAGAACTGCTACGTCGGTGAGGTGGTCGAGCAGCCCAAATCGATTGTGCGCAACTGCACATGTACAGCGTCGGACTTTGAGTGGTACGTCGAATCGCGTCCCGAACAAGTGCCACTTGCTCACACGATCAGCGAGTTCAATTACTACCGCGACAAGTCGGGCCGATGTGTTCTTGTCGAGGGAGCCGCGGCCCTCACACTGGACACTTCCGAGGAGCAGTGCGACGGATACTCGAGCTCCTGGTATGAGCGAACGGCGTACCGCAAGATTCCGTACTCGTCTTGCGAAGGAGGCGAGAGGCCAGACAGGGGCAAGCAACATGCCTGCCCGGGCCTGATTGGCGGAGGCGGGCTGGGAGGCTTGTTCTGGGGCAGCGTGGCGATCTTGCCGTTCGCGTGCGCCGGTGTGGCCGGCTGGTGGTGGTTCACCAAAGGCGGCAGACCAGGGTGGGTTGGACTCGTAACCCCGTGGCGACTCGCTGATGAGTTTCAGGGCGATCCGATTGGGAGATCACCGGGCGTTCGGAGGCGACAACGGTTCGGGATTCCTGCACACGCTTGCTTCGGTGCCGTACTTCCTGGTCGGCGTCTCCCAGGCAGGGTGGGCATGGGTCACGCGCAAGGTCCCCTTCCTGGACGGGCTGTTCACGAGAAGTGAACCGTACAGACAGGTCCCCATTGATGACGATGGTGAGTGGACGAACGAGGGTGTTTAAAGGTATTCGTTCCTCCTGTTGGCCGATATTCGCTGACCACCACGATCCCTCCAGCGGAGATACTGGGCGGGTACGAAGATGATTAGATGTCGGTCTGCCATTCGTATTCACGAGAGCGATGGAGTGTGATGAGCGAATGCATGAGTCGCGAAGCATCCAAGCATCCAAGCATCCACGGGGAGAGCGAATGTCAGGCAGACAGAGATCAAGGGTCAAAGATCAAGCAGTAGCAGCAGCGGCGGCGGCGAGCAGGTCTTAGGCACCGATCGTTGCTGGACAACTCACGCACACGCTTAACTCTGCTTGCCCGTCGAATCTTTCACGCTCAGTCAAGCCTTAAGGGCACGGAAGAGGTACGAGCAGGGGTCAGTAGCGGCTGTAGTGCCGCATTGCCGCTGGTGAAGCCGAAGGGGCGTTCGGACGGGTCAACCCTATCTGCCATACGGTCATACCAATCACCTCTCCCTCGACTAGTTTGACTCGTTGGTTGGTCGGTGACCCGTAACAGGAACGGCGAGCAGGAGGCAGGGGCGAGAGGATCGATTCGATTCTCCCTCTCGGCAGAGTCGCGCTAAACGCGTTTTTCTCGGAGCTCGGGGATGTCGGACTAAGAAGCTTGCCCCTGCTCTGGAACTGTCACCTGAGTGACCTGCACAGAATCAGATGGATTCGTCCTTGGTCACCTCGCCTCGCGTCATACCGAACAGCGGAGACTGGAAGCCACATCGTACCCTGGCTATCGCCGCAACCGTCCGGGCCGGCCCACACCCCATCCCTTCGCCCCTTTGACACCCTCGACACGCCGATGCCTGAAAGACGATGACTATGCCCATGTGGATCATAGGTACGGGGCACCAGGATCAGCCTCGAAACGATAGAACAGCCCGAGGGGAAGGAGAGCGATGATGGTGGTGGAGTTCGGCCACGGCTGTGGGGTAGGGGAGGAGGAGGCGCAGGAGAGTGCTCAGGAGTCCACAGCGACAACCACAACCACAACCGTGCTCTGCGGCACTGGGTTCTTCGGCCTGCCAGGGCACGGCCACCCCGGAACCTGGGGCCTGAGCAGCCAAAACTCTTCTTATCCTTCAGTTGCGAACTTTGAGCGACGCGAGCATCTTGGGCGACGGACAGACGCGGCCCGGTACGCGACGCGTCATTTGCATTGCATTGGGACTGCAATGCATGCAACACACATTACATTACTTTGGCGTGGCTGGGACTTTGTCGTCGCCGCCATGACCTCTCTCCGTCTGTCTCGCGCTGGAGTCAATCATGAAAGATGCGCTGGGAATCGAATGGAGCGTAAATTAAGATGCATGAGAAACAGGGCATAGATAATCAAACGGCGGCGTGAGCGTGAGCTGCCTCGAAGCCATTCCTCTAATCTCCTCACGACGATGGCGAGAATCCGAGAGATTACTGTTTTGTTTTGTTCCCGGAGTGCGTACGAATGCATGCTCCAACTGGCCAAGGGCATGCACATCCCCCTTGCCCTGCCGTCCCTGCCTCTGCCCCTCGGGGACGATCACTCGCCTCGGGAAGGCGGCGCCCATCTCCTGCGGCCACAGCACCCCCTCCCTCAACCCTCACCCCCTCGTCCCGCTCCCCGCCTGTCGATATTACCCTGGTCGGAAAAGCCACGCCGAACTTTGCTGGGGTCCAAATGAAACCTATTAGCGCCGTGCCAGAACGCTGTTCGCTATGCTGTGTGCAAGTATGTGTGCGTACCAGGGGGTCGACTCTGTGCTGGGTTCCATCCTGTAAGGGTGGGTTGTCCATGTCGTGTTCGTTGCTTGCTTCCGGGGGTGGATGGGGTGGCTCTTCGGCTCCTGGATGCTACCCTCCCCGACTCGCTCCCGCTCTGTCTCTCGCTCGCAGCTTTTGTCTCACCCACCAGTGTGTGTGCATAGTTGCCGCGACGGATCCCTGAGAGCCAAAGATTTTCATTGTCTGGTGGCGTCGGGAGTGGGAGTGGGAGTGGCCGAGGGAGAAGGCGGGGAAGGTCGACGCAAGAGGCTTGCCCGGTAGAGACATACCATACAGCATCATCACGAGGGACCCGAGGTATGGCCATCCCAAGGAGCACGTAACGTCGGCTGCCCTTTGGCCCTTGAGATCGTTGACTTTTGCTAGGCCCGAAATTGCAAGGGATCGAGAAGGGATCGAGGAACCGCTTAATCCGACTTGCACCGGGCGGTCGAGCCTTGAGCCTTGGCCGATGCACCTTGTCCTCATCCCCCAGCGTCGTCCTCGACCTAGTGCTGGGTCGTCTGCGAAAGACCCAGCTGAGACTCAGACTCAGACCCCCATGGCCGATGGGAGATATAGAAAACCAGCCCCTCGCTCACAATCTGGTCTGTCGGTTCGTCTCTCTTCTGATCACCTTCTCGTCACCACCACCCGTCCCGATCAGGTGTCAGCTATCGTCCGCTGCGAAGGACCACGACCAGCGCAGGCCGCAGTGTTAGCGCTTTGCAGTAGCAGTGAGTACGAGGCTTTCGAGCTGGTCGACGCAGTGCGAGGCTGTAGCGTCGGGCGTCGGGGTCGCGCGAGACGAGGCGAGCGGTACAGCTGGGTCGCGTCGGCGAGCGAAACTTGAGCGACGTGCATCTTGCTTGTTGTTGTTGTTTGAGCTGCGAAGAGATTATACGACGGTCGCTACTCGTACTGGTTTTCGTTGTCCCCTCACCCAGCTTGACCCAGATCGACCCTCTGCTCGCCAGCCCTTGTCGAATCCACAACCTCGAGTCGAGGCCTCTCTGACCCGTACAGACAGAGCAATCGGGAACTCCTAGAGGGAGCAACGCAACAACACCTTCGACCTCGGTCACGGCTCACCTTTGAGCTGAGCACGACTATCCCCAGGGAAGCCCGTTAGCGGCCGCATCCATCCACACAGATCCTCTCCCTCTGATCATCATCGTCACGCCGTGTGATCAAGCGTGACAGACCTCAATTTTGTGAGTCCACTAATGTTGCTGCCAATCACCGCCAGCACCACCCCCACCACTCCCACTTCACTCGCTCAATCACACCTCTCCGACTTTCTCATCCCCCTCGTATCTCGCTAACTCTTCTGCAGCTCTCCCACCCCTTGACAAACCCCAGCACTCGCAAACATGTTGGCTCCTCAGGATATCTGGAACGGTGAGCGAGCGAGCTCTGCCTTGCACGCAACCCACACCCGACTCGGGCTGACGATTGCAGACCCCGCCCAGCTCGTCTCGTACTACACCAACCGGGCCATCCCCATCAGCCCTCTCCCAGGCATTCTCGTCCTCTCCATCATCGTCTCCATCCTCGGTTCATATGCGACACTCCTCCTTCTCGGCCGACGGACGAGTGCCCGAGGTCTGCGAAACCACTTCTTCCTCGGTCTCGCCGCGACGTGCTTCGCCGCCGTCGCCGTGTGGGGTATGCACTTCGTCAGCATGATCAGTATCCGTCTCAAGGCGAGCCCCGACGTGACCTGGTTCCTCCTCGTGAGTCGTGGATTGCCTCTCGTCTCTCTGATCCCCCTGTGCTGGACTGCTCTGACGTCCGACCACAGTTCTCCCCCGGTATGACCGCGCTCTCCCTGTTCGTGCCCCTCATCGCAACTATCGGCGCCTTCGTGCTGCTTGGTGACGAGGACACGATCATCGACGCGGACGAGAACGCCCTGAGGGCGCTCATCAACCCCATGGCATGGCTCCGATCTTGGCGTATCCTCGCCTCGGGTTTCATCATGGGTCTCACCAGTGAGTGATCCCCCCGTCCTGCGCCTATGTCACCCTCGCACGAACTTGCTGACAATCCCCAGTCACGCTCATGCACTACTCTGCCTCGTTCCAGCTGCCCTACCTCACGGTGTCTTACTCGGCCGTCACCGTCGTCTTCGCTGCCATCCTCGCGTGTGTCGCCTCGACCGCCGCTCTCGCCCTCTTCTTCCGCGCCCGTGTCCAGTGGCAGGACTCCTTCTGGAAGCGCGGTCTCTGCTCGCTCTTCCTCGCCTCGGCCGTCTGTGGCATGCACTACCTCGGTCTCGGCGGCACCTCGTACATGGCCAAGTCCGGCATCGACCCCAACCTCCTCTCGAGCGGCGACGTCCAGAGCACCAAGCTCATCATCGCCATCTCGGTCATGTGCGGTGTCATCATCCTCATCGCCATCGTCCTCGCCCTCATCGACTACCGTACCCGACGTGAACTCAAGGCCAAGGCAAAGCAGGTCGTGCTCGCCAGTGTCGCCTTTGACGAGCACGGCAAGATCCTCGTCAAGGCCGACGGTACCATCCCCATGCAAGTCATGCAGGTCGACACCGACTTTAAGAACATCACCGCGCAGTTCGACCCGAGGATGAGCACCTTCCAGTGGCTCTACCAGCTCTCGTTCTGCTGGACCAACTCGGTCACCCCTTACGTCCCGCGCATCACCGCCGCCGCGTCGCAGCGAGGCAAGGGGACCTTCCAGGAACCCTCGATGATTGACAAGAAGTCCAACGCCGCCTTCCGTGGTCGCTTCGTCGAGGCCGCTGTCCAACTCGCCCACTCGCTCGACCTCTCCGTTGACTCGATCGGCGTCCTCTTCGACCGTGTCCTCCAGACCGGGACCAAGGCCATCACGCCCGAGGAGGTGGAGAAGATGGGATACCCTAACCCGGCCGACGAGGAGTCTGTTCACGGCATCACCCTCCGCCTCGGCACGTCCGAGGGTGTCATGGTCTTCCTCGCCCGCGAGATTGGCAAGGGTAAGCCCAAGAGTGCCGATTTCCCCAACAGGCAGATCCAAGCTGGTGCTCCCGAGACGGACACGGTCCAGCACTACCTCGAGAACGGTTGGCGTCTCGCCGAGACTCGGTTCTTCTCCAAGTCGCTCGCCGACGCCATGGGTGTCAACAAGCCCGAGATGGACATCTTCCTTTCCGCCTGCAAGACGTACGCCAAGCGTGGCACCCAGCCCGTCGTCCAGGAGGGCGGTGTCTACCTCGGTCTCTTTGGTGTCCGCCCGACCGGATCGCACGACGGTGGTCTCGACGTGCTCGTCTACAACTTTGCCCGCCACCAAATCCCGGCCTACCGTCTTCCCGACGTCAGCACCCCGCTCAGCCCGTCCTGCTCTCGATTCATCGAGGAGTGCGCCGATGCCACGCTCGCCGACATCCTCAACCGCTGCAACGACACTCTTGCCCGCGCCGAAGGCTCCGACGCCGGTTCGTTCAAGTCGAGGCCAGACTCGGAGGAGGACGACGTGTTCTACGACTTCCTTGCCGCGCTCGCCGTCTCTCTCGAATCGCTCAGCACCGCGTGCCGCTGCTGGCCTGACCTGCCTTACCTCGCCAAGCTCCACCCGACCCTGCTCGAGCTTCCTTGCTCCGATTTCGACGACAAGCGTCCGGCCACAATGCTCATGATGAACGTCATCCTCCCGGCCCCCGAGGCTCGTTTGACCCCTGTCCAGACCCGCGCTTCGGGCATTCAGGTCCCCGGTCTTGACAGCAACCGCCGTGCCGAGGACCGTCCGCCGTCGCCGTTCGTCTACACACCATGGAACCTCTTTGCTCGTGCTCAGACCATGATTCTCCGTGGTGGCGTCTACCGCGATATCGCCAAGAGTTACGCACAGGAGCTGAGCCGATTGTACCCAGCCCAGGCCCGCGACGTGCTTGCCGAGCTCGACGCCGCCGACAAGGCTCCCATGTTACCCACCAGCCCCACCGACCCGAGCAACCCGTTCACCGACGTGCCTCAGCTCAACAGCTCGCGCCGGAACAAGGGTCGTCGACCATCTACCACTGGAGCCATGACCCACCTGGACGAGATCGAGAAGCTAGACAGCAACGCCACCCTCCAGGATCCTCCGGCCGGACGCAAGTCTCGTCCCACCACCAGCGCCGAGCCCGGTACACTCCGTGGACCGTTTGGCAAGGAGAACGAAGTCCCGCGACTTGCTCCAGGTGCCAAGGGCCCGCCCATCTACGCCGGCGTCCGTAACAGGGCTGACGGGTGAGTCGCGCGCACAGTTTTCGTGACAGCTACGGGCTGGGAACACTAGCTGATGATTTCGCGCAGTTGGCACGTCCGGATGATGCGCTCGCTCGAGGAGGGCCCACGCGGGATGGAACTCGAGGGAACCGACTGGGCTTCCCAGGCCAAGCTCCTGCCCATCAACTGAGCGGTCCATCTCCACCCCACTTAACGCCTGACACGATTTCATCTTATGTCTCCATACACCGGGGTGCGACGCCTATGACGCCTTGATCGGCTCGTTCTCCCGGGAGTACTGTAACTCCATACCAGAAGGCTCAGGAGGCGATTGGACCGGGTTGGTGCGGACCATTCGATATGATTGGATCGACTTGATTCACACTCGTTGGGATTTGGTTTCTTCTCTTCTTATAGTGATCTGATCAATATGATGATCGCAGCGCTTCGGCTCTACATGCACGCCTTTCGTCCACATTTCCGCCTCCGCGACATCCAAACGTATCGCATCGCAACGTTGCCTGCCTGTTTTACCAATATAGCATAGGTCTTGAGGACGTCCGCCCGACAGAAAAGTGGGGTCGGGTCGCATTCGGCACGCCTATGGCTCTGACGTCAAAGCCCGCCTTGAAACCTCGGTTTTCGTTTCAAAAGCAGCTGGAAATATACGCGCAGCATCGGCACCGGCACCTTTCTCATTCGAGAGTCTCGCGTACAATCCTATTCCTTTTTCGAGGGTCTTGATTGTCCCTCTCACACATCTTCGTCGTATGTCTTCAACAGAGGTCAGGTCAGGTCACAGCTCGCTCCATGCCTCATGTCAGGTCAGGTCAGGTTGTCCCAGGGAGACCCATGCTTCTGGGGTGCTGGGACGCACCTCGAACATCAGAGCCGAATCACGACGCCGTGTCAGTCTGACGCTAAATGCTGTGTGACTGATCTATATCGGCATATCCTGCGCTCGAGACGGTCGCACAGGAGACGGAGACGATTGCACTGCGCAGGGAGGGAGGGGGAGTGGCTGCGGAGAAGCGAAGTGTGCGTGTCACCTCCAGCATGCCGCTGCATGCACGCTCGCCATGTGTCATCTGCGTGAGAACATGGCCTCACTTCACCCTCGTGCCTCCAAGAGTCCGGGGCCGCTCATCGCCTCCATACCACAGCGACCAAGCAAGAACACACAAGACAACATCGTCGCAACAGAGCTGACAACGACCACGACAACGACCACGACCACGACAACCTTCTTCTTCCTAACTTCTCTGATTGTCTCGCCATCTGACTTGACTTGAGAGAGTGCAGCCTTCGACGAGATGTCTCCTCCAACGCCAACGAACCCGTTCACTGACCGGGCCCCATATGCTCCTCTACAGTCTCCGTACCAGCAGCCCCAGGCGCAGCCGCAGCCCCAGCAGGTCCCACAGCTCCGCCAGCCCCAGCCCCAGCAGCGCCTGCGCTTCGCACCCTCGCCGTCGCCATCGCCTTCTGTATCCCCTATCCCTTCACACTTTGCGACGATACCCCCCGGTCCTCGTCCGCGATACCCGCCAGGCCCGCTTCACAGCTTTGACAGCGGGGACATGGGTTCGGGACGAGGCGGGGTGGAGGTCAACGGACAGCATGTCCCCTGGGTGGCAGCCGAAGACGATGAAAGCCAGCCCTTGACGGCGAGGTGAGTGTAGTGGATTTGACAGTTCGCTCGCACACCGCGCTGACCTGCTATCCTGTAGACCGGATAGCACGCCCTTCCTCGCTACAGATCCTTATGCAACGGCGACAGCCTCCCCGGCGTCTTCCGGCGCCGACTTTATCCGCCGACAGACCATCCCCAAACGAGGCGCAACGACGCGGCGAGTCAAGCTCACCCGCCAAGGTCATTGGATCAACGAGTGAGTAGGCAAGCGGCGGGCCGCTCCTCCACCGAGCATCATCACCAACTGAGCCCCCCAGATACGCGGTACCGACGGCCGTGTCAAGTGTCGTCGAAGCCAAGTGGATCGGAAGTGAGTGGGCAGACTCCAATCGCTTGTCCGTTGCCATCTCATGCTGACTGAAGCGCTCGCTCCAGGCAAACCGACGACCGAGTTCACTCACATGCGCTACACCGCGGCGACGTGTGATCCGGACGATTTCACCCCGGAGAACGGATGGAACCTGCGCGTGAACCAGTACAACCGCGAGACGGAGCTGCTCATAGCGGTCACGAGCTGTGAGTTCTCTCCGATCCGGTCTTCGACTCGACACACCTGTGCCGGATCTGATACCAACAGATAACGAGGACAAGATCCTCTACGCGCGGACACTGCACAACGTCATGCTCAACATCAGAGATATCTGCAACACCAAAGCGTACGTGGCGTGGCACCGTACTCGGCAAGGGAACAGACGGGCCGCCCAACCGGAGCTAAGCTTGCAGGTCCAAGTTCTGGCGACGATCGTCCGAGGAGGGCCGACCGGGATGGCAGCGGATCGTGGTCACCCTCGTGGCCGATGGGCTGGGCCCGATGGACACGGACGTGCTCGACGTGCTGGCCACGATCGGGGTGTATCAAGATGGTGTACTCAAGAAGTCGGTCGACGGCAAGCCCACCGTGGCACACGTCTTTGAGGTGGGTTGATGCTGCCGTGACGCAAACTTACGAGACAGTACACCACACAGCTGTCAATCGACTCGACGCCACAGCTCGTGCAGCCGCACTCGGGCGACCCTCACAACCTGGTGAGTGGTCTACAGACCCCGTTTCCTGCAGGCGCAAGGGTATTCCTGACGGCTCTCGACATAGGTGCCGGTCCAGATCATTCTCATCCTCAAGCAGGAGAACTCGAAGAAGATCAACTCTCATCGATGGCTGTTCAACGCTATCGGACGCCAACTCAACCCGGAGATCTGTGTGCTCATCGACGCGGGAACCAAGCCCGGCCACAAAGCGGTGTATCATCGTGAGTGTCAGGGTGACAGGGATTCGACGTACGATGCTGATCCGCATCAGTCTGGGAGGCTTTCTACGTGAGCTCTCCGTCGTCGTTCTGGTTGAGACCGCTTACAGGGATTCCAGAACAACCCGAACCTAGGAGGGGCATGTGGCGAGATCCACGCGATGATCAACAAGGGCGTCAAGCTCCTTAATCCGCTTGGTGAGTTCCCGCATACTCATCGATGGCAGACGTGGCGAATACGTCTGAAGCAGTCCAGTCGCGGCACAGAACTTCGAGTACAAGATGTCCAACATCCTCGACAAACCGCTCGAGAGCAGCTTTGGGTAGTGAGTATCGACTGGGACCGCTGCGATAACCCTCGCCTGCGCCTACCCGCGAGCGACTTCTGACTGCTCGCAGTGTCAGCGTGTTGCCCGGCGCTTTCTCGGCCTATCGCTATCGAGCGATCCAAGGCCGACCCCTCGAGCAATACTTCCATGGCGACCATACGCGTACGTCGATCCTGAGTCCGCCCGAGTCCGACTCAATCACCCATTGCTGACGATCAGTCGCCAACCGACTGGGCAAGAAGGGACTCCTGGGGATGAACATCTTCACCAAGAACATGTTCCTTGCCGAGGACCGGTGCGTGCGGCTCGGTTCTGGCTCCGAATAGTCCGACACAGTTCCACTGACTGTGATCCCTCCAGTATCCTCTGTTTCGAGCTTGTGGCCAAAGCTGGGGACAAATGGACGTTGGGCTACGTCAAACCGAGCAAGGCCGAGACCGACGTGCCGGAGCAGGCTGCCGAGTTGATCAGCCAGCGGAGGAGGTGGTCCAATGGCTCCTTTGCGGCCTCTATCGTGAGTCGCATAAGCGTGAAGCGGGCTGACGGGTCCAGTACTCGTTGATCCACTTCTTCCGGCTGTATCGGAGCAGTCATGGTCCGATCCGGTGGGTACATGCGGGACATGGAACCGGCTTCAGCTGACGAGATGCAGGATGTTCTTCTTCCACCTCCAAGCTCTGGTAGGTTTTTCCGGCCATGCTGTCGTTGAGTTCAAGCCGCTGACCATTCTGCAGTACAACCTGTGCGCTTACCATGTAGTGTGTTTGTGTCAACTCCGCTTACACTAGTAGATTCAACCTCGCATTCTCCTGGTTCGCCCTCGCCAACCTGTGGCTCACTTTTGCGATCATCATCGAGCTCGTCCCCAGTTCTACCCACATCGACATCTTCGGCACTGACAATGTGGTGAGTGACCCACAATATGAAGCCACGGGATATGGCGTGGGCTGATCTAGACAGACTCATTGGGTCAACTTGGTTCTCATGTGGATATACCTGGCATTCCTGGCCCTACAGGTGGGTCTAGCGACTCATCATTCGTAGAATACACTGATCATCCCAGTTCGTGCTCGCGCTTGGCAATCGGCCCAAAGGCGAACGCATGCTGTACCTTGTGACCCTCTGGTACGGCTTGTTCATCGGCCGGTAGACCGCGATGCTTCGACTGACGCAGCCAGGGTGTACGCCCTCCTAGCGGCCTATCTCATAGCTTGCTCGCTCATTCTCTCCGTCAAAGCATTCGAGGTGGGTTCATCGCCCATGGACAATCTGGGAGAAACGCTGAGGCACGGGGCAGGGCGCACTGAACGTCTCTGGGAGTATCGGCACCAAGCTTGGCGATCTGTTCAACAAGACCAACGGCGTGCTCGTGGCTGCGGTGATGTCTACGATAGGTAGGTCGTTGGATCTGTCTGCGAAGCGGGACCTTGACTGACGTCGCCAGGGATCTATCTCATCTCGTCGATCCTCTACGTGAGTCGAGATGGGTGCTCTGGACTGACTCAACAGAGAGACCCGTGGCACATGTTCACTTCGTTCCCTCAATACATGGTGAGCCAGACATCCTGCTCACCTGCGCTGACGAGCACAGCTCTTCGCCCCGTCTTTCGTCAATGTCATCAATGTCTATGCTTTCTGCAACCTGCACGATGTTTCCTGGGGCACCAAGGGTGAGCCTGACTCTGTTGCCTTTGTCGTCTCTGACGCCTCTGGTCTATGTTACCCCCCTCGTCACTCACGTCGCGTCAGGTTCCGACAAGGCCGAGGCATTGCCAGTCGTTTCTTCCAACAAGGAGAAATCTGGCGACGTAGGCGTCGTCGAAGACATGCAGAGGGTGAGTGGATGGTGGCGAGATGCCCGATTTCAGGTTCATCGCTCACCTTCAAAGGATATGAAAGAGCTCGACGAGTCGTTCCAGCAGACTGTCAAACGCGCCGTCACGCCCTTCAAGCCCGATACCTCCCCAGAGGTGCCGACCTTGGACGTACGTACACTCTCGGCAGACATGATCGTCCGAAGAGTTGGCCTGACGTTGAGGCGTAAAAGGACTCCAACCGCACATTCCGCACACGGCTAGTCAGCATCTGGCTCCTCTCCAACGCCGCGCTGGCGATCTCGGTCCAAACCCTCAATGGGCTCGACGAGACCAAGTCGCTCGTTCAGGCTTGCATACCATCTTCGTACAATGCCTACAACGGAAGTATCGTCGTGCCCATCAATGGGACGTGTATCGAAAACGCCGTCAATTTCGATACCACAGAGCTGAGGGACAAGCAACAGGTGCGTGCCGCGTCTCGTCTCGCGTAGCGTCTGCGGCTGCCTCCCGCGATGGAAATCTCGGCGGTGACAGATGGCTCTGGTACTGGTGCTGATGCCGACGCCTCCAGTTCTATTTCCAGGGACTGCTCTGGGCGACCTTCGGTCTTTCGATGGTGCGGTTCGTCGGTGTGAGTGTGCACTTCCTGCGCGACTTTGCGCGATGTTTGGAAAGGCCCACTAATGTCGGATTTCTCAGTGCCTCTATTACTGGGTCGCGAGACAGCTCGGGAGGTTCTGTCGCCGTAACTGATCGATGACTTGTGCTTGTGTACATACTGAGAGCATGGACTATGCGAATGCACCGCGTCGATACAATGCTTCCGACAGGATCAGCGGCGCGCAGAGAAGGCAAGGTTTATGGCCTGGTGATAACTAGTTTGAACCAAGACCAAGCGACCAAGCTCTGCAGGAGTGAGGGGGGCGTTGGAGAGGCTTCGCGGGTCTCGGTGCGTCCATCGCTGGACGAGTGCATTGAAGATCCACCTCGTCTGATCTCTCAGAGGGGGTTGAGACAGTGCCCGTTGATAGTATATCTCTGCGAGCATGACCGCCGCTAGAAAACCTGATCGTTACTTGCGAGTGATGCATATGGTGTGGGACTGATGCCGGGTTTCTAGCTCTAGGATACCGTATCCTCTAGTAGATCTGAATTGTAGCGTCAGTCAGCGGCCCACTTGCACGCCCGCCGCGACGCCCGCAACTCACCTCGTCAAACGGCCTCGTGTCGTTTGAGCAACTCTCCCAAACCTCATTGACGACCTTCTCTGCCATCTCCTGGGACTCGCACGACGGATTGGCTATGACTGATAGCACCGCTCTACGCTTGACGCAAGCCTGCAACATTATTAGCGGGCTCGGGGCTCCCTCGGCCTGTGAGGGGTTTGCTTCGCTCACCTGATGCTGCTTGTTGAAGGCGTAGAAACCCCGTTTGACCTCCCTCGTCCAACTGCAATCTCCAGAAAGGTTCGCAGCTCGGATCTGTCATCCGTCCAGTCAGCATTGTGATACTCGTCGCGGTGCAGTCCCGAAACTGGTTTATGGCTCACCTCTGTACATGCGTGGTGACGAAGGTTCAGCCAGTCGACATTGAACTTGCAATGATCATACGCGTGTATGAGCTCGTGTGCGAGCGTATCTTCCATGTGCTTCTTTGAGAAGAACCGGTTCTGACACAGGAGGATACCGTACTCCGGTGCGAAACCGCCGACTCGATTGTCCGGACAGGGATGGCATTGTATCGCCGAGTCGGGGAAGGGGCACCCAGAAAGTCGTAGATGCTTGAGCATGAACACGACCATTGGGCCTAACGTTTTGGCATTGTGAGCTCGCGCATCTGTCTCCGAACCCACGATGCCACTCACTCCTCGTCATGAGCTCCTCTTTCCACTTTTGACACCTCTCCCAATCCCGCTCCAGCTTCGCTTGCTCCTCTCGTTGTGTTCTCTCGGCCTTCTGGGCCTCGGACAGACCCAGACCAGTCACCTCTGCGAACCTCGACCGCCATCGCTCGAATGTCGGGCTGAATTCGGATTGAGGGGAAGCAGCCGACGCTACTGCCGGTGATGTCCTGCTGGGACCGGCTGGTGACGATTCTGGGCTGTCCATGGCTTGCTGATGAAGAAGAAGAACTCATTCCACGACCAGAGATATCATCAACCACTACTTTTGTGACGAATCGGCGGGATCAAATTTCGGTGGCAACGACGCTGATCCGACGCCGCGACGACTCGCAACGCGAACGACCACTGCCATTACTCACTCAAACGTTTGCTGTCATCGTCCATCTCGATACGCTTCGTCCCGTCTCGTGTATCTGTCTCCCGACTCACTCACACGTTCCCAGCGTCGCTACAGTTCGCATCCGCAATACCACCGCATCGGCAAAGTTGCATCCATACCCGCACTCTGTGACTTGCACATCCACTTCGATCGACCCAACCCACTCTGTAGACAGCCTGCCGGTATCCTGCAACCAAGTCCGATCGGAGCAACATGGGTGCGTTCCTAACCCAGTCTGTGCGGAGCTTCGCTGACGTCTGCAGGTATCCCAAAGGCAAGCCCTTGCGAATGCGCCTACGCACCGGGCGTCCGCTGACGGCTCAGTTCTTCCGATGGATCTCGGAGAGGTATCCTCTCACCTCTCAGCTGATCACGCCAAACAGCATCCCAACGTTTGATAACCTATAGTGGGTGTCAAAGCTACTTCTCCGGACCCGGCCATGCTGATCAGTGCTGACGACCGCAGCCTGGATATGGTGAGAGGCCCAAACCAAGAGCTTGGCTGACTTCAGAACGGTATCATTCATAACTGTTCGCACCCTCCATCCACCGAGGACGATATCCACTATCGGATATCCGAAGAACAAATCATCCTCGCCATATTCGCGTACATCGATCACCTCTTCACCAAGATCAAGCCCCAAAAGGTCTTCTTCATGGCGATTGACGGTGTTGCCCCTCGGGCAAAGATGAACCAGCAGCGAAGTCGTCGGTTCCGAACCGCACGAGACGCCAGGGAGAAGCACGAGGAGGCGGAGCGCAAAGGGGAAAAGCTCCCAGAGGAGAAAGCGTTTGATTCCAACTGTATCACACCGGGTATGTCACGGTGATCCTGGAGTCTTGGTTGTCGATGTCGCTGATCGGTCCAGGCACCCCTTTCATGGCCCGATTGTCCGCCCACCTCAAATACTATGTCACGAAACGCATTTCGGAGGACGCGGAATGGAGGAATGTCAAGGTGATCCTGAGCGGCCATGACGTCCCCGGAGAGGGCGAACACAAGATCCAAGAATTCATCCGGCTCACAAAAGCCCAGCCGGACTAGTGAGGCACCCCTTCATCTCCCTCCTCTCCCTCTCGGCATTCTCAATTGGCCGCGCTGACGGGTGTAGCAACCCCAACACCCGACACTGCTTGTACGGTCTCGATGCCGACTTGGTCATGCTAGGTTTATTGAGCCATGACCCACACTTTTGTCTCTTGCGCGAGGAGGTCACGTTTGGACGCTCAAGAAAGAAGCACACCGGGTGAGCGCAGTCTGACCGGGACCACTACTAACGGTCAGCCTCGCCAACACCAACTTCTTCCTCCTCCATTTGTCCCTGCTGCGCGAATACCTCGACCTTGAGTTCTCGTCCCTCGCGACCCAGATTCCTTTCGAGTACTCGTTTGAGCGCATCATCGATGACTTTATCCTCATGGGTATCTTTGTCGGTAACGACTTCTTGCCCCACCTACCTGATTTGCATATCAACGAAGGCGCCCTGGAGCGCATTTGGACCATTTACAAGGAGATTCTACCTGAAGCAGGTGAGCAGCCGCACCGAAGAGCAGTGACTAACGATCAGGGGGATATCTCAACGAGCACGGGACGATTTCCCTGCCTAGGTTGCAGCTCATGCTCAACAAGCTGGCGGAGTTCGAGGTTGAACATTTCGAGGCCGAGTTCGCCGACCAGAACTGGTATAAGGGAAAGCAGCACAAGGAGATTGAAGCGATGGAGAAGGCGAGGAAGAGGGGCAAGCTTGGTGGGTTTGTTCACGTTACCTCGGCTGACGCCAGTCATCACCAAGGACCAGCAGAAGATCTTCAACCAGATCAAGAAGTTTGTGACACACCACCAAACCAAGCCGTCGCCCTCGGACAGGTGCACGATCGTGAACACTCTGTCTGCCCGCGACAGGCGTTTCCTCCAGGAACTCGCCGACAGCCTCCACCTACGCGCGACGTGGGACGAAACCGACGAGTACGACCAGCCTCTTGTCGTCCTCACTTTTGACCTGGAGGGGGTCAGCGAGGACGAGGGCGAGGACGTGGAGGAAGATGGCGAGTGGGAGTCAGACGAGGCGAATGGCGAGGGCGATGTTGCCATCCAGAGGGTGTTGCAAAAATACGAGAAGGCGAAGGTCGTGGAAAACACCGTCGAGGACTTTGAGGAGAGCTACGAGCAGAAACTCAAGGAGAAGCTCGACGACTGGAAGAGGGGATACTACAAGGTGAGCTTGGAGGGGCTCGGTGTCGCTGACGATTGCAGGAGAAGCTCGAGATCAATTACGACGATCCCGCCCAGCTTGGCCAGCTCGTCTATCGCTACATCGAGGGCTTGCAATGGGTTGTCAACTACTACTACAAGGGTGTCTCGAGCTGGGGATGGTTCTACGACTACCATTTCTCGCCGAGAATCACCGGTGGGTGCGCGGTTGTCGAACGTGGCTGACTTCACCCAGATCTCAAGAACATTGCGGACCTCAAGTTCAACTTTGAATACGGGCGCCCTTTCCGTCCCTTTGAGCAGCTCATGGGTGTGCTCCCAGCAGACAGTATGGAACATGTTCCATCGGCCTACAGGGTGAGTCGATTACCTGCGGCCTACGCTAATGTGCAGGATCTCATGGTGGATGACGCCTCGCCGATCATCGACTTCTACCCAAAGAACTTCGATCTCGACATGAACGGCAAGAAGCAAGATTGGGAAGCAGTGGTCAAGATCCCCTTCATTGACCAGGAACGCTTGCTGCGCACCATGAACTGTAAGTGGAAGTCCAGGCGCTTTGCTGACCCGTAAGCTCGCGAGAACCGCCTCACAGCCGAGGAGAAAGCACGCAACCACTACGGTGTCCTAGCCACTCAATTCAGATACGAGGAGACGCAGCAAGACAACTACCCGTCATCTCAACCGGGCTTCTTCCCCGACATTCTCAAAAACCAATGCAAGTCGGCACCTTTTGCGCTCCCGACTCTAGGCGATGGGATGGACCTTGTCATGGGTTTGCTCGACGGCGTTCACCTCGGCGCATCTGCTCTCGCCGGTTTCCCCTCGCTCAAAACCTTGCCTCATCAGGGTGCCCTCGGCTTCCACGGAGTCAACGTGTTCCAATCCGACAGCCGTAACCAGTCCATGGTCGTCACAATCACCCACAAGCATGAGCGACCTAGCACTGGCGACATTGCCAAGGGTGTCATCGGTCAGAAGACGTACCACTCATGGCCGTACCTCCAGGAAGGTATGGTTGTGGCCGTCTCGGACGACATGTTCAAGTACGAGCTCCAGGCGGTGGGCAAATCCGCCAAGGTCGTCTCAACCCCGCACAACCCGTTCCAAGCCATCGCGTGGAAAAAGGCAGCCGATCGCATCGAGTATCACAACTCGAAGCGGTTCGGTGTGATCACGGGAAACGTTGATGTGGTTTTCCACGTCCGTCCGCTCAAAGGTGGGCCCACTGACGAGTATCGCGCTCACCCCAGGCTTGAAACGTCTCGACACGGGCGCTCTGGTGAAGGATTACGAAGCTGCGGACAACGAGATCACACAGGCGTGGCAGCTGTCCGTGCATCAAGTCACATTTGAGGACGAGCGATATCTGGTGAGTCACAGTAAGGGTTCCGGGCTGACCCGTGCAGGAGCAAGAAGCTCCGCCGATGGCGCAAGAGTTCCCCAACGGCGAGCGCGTCATCTTCCTCGGGTCGATGGCGTACGGTACCGCAGCGCAGGTGGCGTCGACCACCAAGGACACGTTGGATATCAGTCTTGCGGTGGGTTCACATCGATTAATCCATCGCTGATATCGCAGTACTTTCCTACCGAGTACAAAGAGAACAGCGAGTTCACCCGTATCGTCGCCAATCGGCCTTCTGGGAAATATTTCCCTTCCCCCGTGCTCGCTCGCCGTCTGGGCATCTCCGCCCTCGCTCTCTCACGAATCACGTCGACCCTCATGGTCCAGCTGTCCGACGGATCAAAGACCAACATCGGCTTGTCGCTCAAATTCGAGTCGAAGGGCCTCAAAGTCCTTGGCTTCTCCAAGCGAAATGACCGCGGCTGGGAGTTCTCCGAGACGACTGCCCTGGCGTTGGAGCGATACAAGGCTGCTTTCCCCGATGCGTTTCACAACCTCGACTCACGGGGCGGAGGTGAGTCGTCGCGATGCCAATAGAGCTGACGCGAAGATATGGTTACTTCCGCTGAGCTCTGCCCGACGTCTGAGCACCCCGACCAGATCGTCAAGGACATGAAGCGCTGGCTCAAGGCACAGGATCTTGTGGATCTCGAGACTGCTTCGCTCTTTGCCGAGCAGCTGGAGAAGGTGGGAGACGCACCGTCGCGGTTCGGGATTGCTGGCTGATAGTGAACAGGAAACGGTCAAGTTCGTTGAGCAGCTGGCGGACCAGTTCCGCTCGACCAAGTCTCACGACTCGATCAAGCGCGCCGTGGTCAAGGGGATCCCACGACAGGCTGTGCTCAAGCCAAGCCACGCGATCTACCGCCTCCAGGGACAGTCGTTCTTCCTCGGCGACCGTGTCATCATGGTGCAGGACGCGGCTGCCGGCGGTGTACCGCTGGCCATGAAGGGTGTCGTCGTTGGGATCGGCAACAGAGACATCGACGTGGTTTGGGATGTCCCGTTTATGGGCGGTGAGACTCTGGGCGGAAGGTGAGCAAGCGAGCGAGCACGACGGTTTCGCAGATGGTCGCTAATCGTTCAGATGCTCCGAGTACCGCGGTTCAACCGTCGCGTTCACTTCCTGCCTCAACCTCACCCGACCTCAGTTCGCGGTCGGTGGGCCGACGGGGTCGACCGGTCCCAAGACTGTTGGGCAAACCGCTCCTTTCCAGCCTCGACTTGGACCTCAGCCTGCTGTGCAGATGCAGCACTATCAACCTGCAGTGCCATCTCGCAACCCCGTGGCGATCATGCGCAACCCGGCTCGAGCACCCCCAGCCAACGGTAACCTGCAGTACGGCAATGCTGCGAAGGGTATCCGACCGGCTGCTGCCCAGCCCGTGGCGATGGGTCATCATGACCGTCTCGCCTCGGTGCTGACCGGACAGCAGAGATCCGGTCAGGGTGTTGGTTCACAATCCCGGCAGCCCTCGCAGCCAGGACAGCACGTCGCGCATCATGGCAGACCTCACGCGGTGGTCCCCGTCCCGGCCAAGTCGCCCGTCAAGAACACGACGGCGCTACCTGCACCGACTTCGCCGAAGGCGACGAATGGACATGTGGACGGTGCCAATCAGCAACCTGGACGAGGAAGGGGCGGAGCGAGGGGCAGAGGTGGACCAGGAAGAGGGAGGGGAAGGGGTGCGCCGAGACCGGCGGCAGCGGTGGCGCAGTGATGCGTCGCTGCGGTGAAGATGTATCGAATGGGGTTCAGGTCGTCGAAGGAGGAGCTCTTGCATGAGCCCGTCGAAATTGTTCATGAACATGCATCTCATCGTATTCTTGCCCAGCCATATCATGCATCCACCTTGCTTTTCCCCACCATCGTCTCCGCCACACCTCGGTGTCACGGTGATATGATAATCCCGTTGGGGGGTGCCACTTGTGCCACAGGCGTCGCGCCTCGCACCACCACTCACCACCACACAGCCGATCCACTGACCCAGTCGTCACTGCTCCTGTTCTCTCTCTCTTTCCTTCTCAAACCATCGCTACATCCTTCAACATCACTTTCAGTCGCACAAAGGGACCTCCTCTTCTCTCTCGCTGTCCCAACACAACAAGACGGACCACTGGGACTAACGCCGCGGTACGACCCATTCCGAAGCTAGACCGATCGCAGACAGGGTCGACATAGTCGCAGGCGCGTGACGACTCCTCGGGACTGCACCGACCATGTCCTTCAACGATGAGGTGGACGGGTGGATCTCCCAGCTCATGCAGTGCAAGCCGCTGAGTGAGGCGGAGGTGAAGAAGCTCTGCGACAAGGTGAGTGAGGGTTTGCGAGCGTTGTTCCTGGCGCGATTGGTGCTCCAGAGGGGTGATGTGGAACCCAAGAGGGCCGGGTGAGAGGGTGATCGTGTGCTTGATGCGTTTGCACGGCCGTGGTGTGGGTGCGGGACTTGCGCTCCGTCGGGTGGGACGACTTGGCGGGGAGCACGAGAAGAGAGGACGAGATGTTGCGCGTGCATGGGTTGCTTGATCAGCGGCTGTGTCGCATATCGCGTCCGGTGCGCGAAGATGGTCTTGAATCCGAACCCGAATCCTCCCCGCCCGACGTGTCCTCTGTGCATCGCGTACTGGCTGCCGGCTTCAGGAGCGTGAACTAGGCCGAAGAGAACAGGACAGTTGCTGACCACCCGTCCTTCGCAGGCACGCGAGGTCTTGATGGAGGAATCCAACGTCCAGCCTGTGCGATGCCCCGTGACCGTCTGTGGTGATATTCACGGTCAATTCGTAAGTGGTTCTCATACATCGCCTTTCATCCATACCTTCGCGTCTTTGCATCTCCTCCAGGTCTTCCGCGTGGTCTTGTGCCCTCTGCAATCTTCACTCGGAGTGAACACATTCTAACAGTCGCCAGCACGATCTGTCCGAGCTCTTTCGCATCGGCGGTAACTCGCCCGACACAAACTATCTGTTCATGGGCGACTACGTCGACCGAGGCTACTACTCTGTCGAGACTGTCACACTCCTCGTCTCCCTCAAACTCCGGTACCGCGACCGCGTGACGATCCTGCGGGGTAACCACGAGTCGCGTCAGATCACCCAGGTCTACGGGTTCTACGACGAGTGCCTGCGCAAGTACGGCAACGCGAATGTCTGGAAGCACTTTACCGACCTTTTCGATTACCTGCCCCTCACCGCTCTCATCGACAACCAGGTGAGCGGCCTTTCTGTCGTTCGGCCCGCATGGTTTGCTTCATAACCATGCGCGGGTCTGTTTTTGGCTCTGATTCTCGCTCACACCACTTTTAGATCTTCTGCCTGCACGGAGGATTGTCCCCCTCCATCGACACGCTCGACCACATTCGCTCCATCGACCGGATCCAGGAGGTTCCGCACGAAGGCCCGATGTGCGACCTGCTGTGGTCCGACCCCGACGACCGGTGTGGTTGGGGCATCAGCCCCAGAGGAGCGGGATACACTTTCGGTCAGGACATCTCAGAGGCGTTCAGTGAGTCGTCAGGTCGTCAGACATTTCCGGCTTCAACCATTGACACATACGGATTGCTAACACCGCATTCAGACCACAACAATGGATTGACGCTGGTTGCCCGGGCGCATCAGCTCGTCATGGAGGGCTTTGCGTGAGTATCTGTATCTCGCGTGTACCTAGTCAGGTCCGCTTCAGAGAGACGGGAAGTCGGGAACGCCCTTCTGACACGCCACAACAGCTGGTCGCAAGAACGCAATGTCGTCACGATCTTCTCGGCGCCAAACTACTGCTACCGCTGTGGCAACCAGGCTGCGATCCTCGAGGTGGACGACGCGCTGAAGTACACCTTGTGCGTGTGGCTGTTTGGGCTGATTTGGATTCGACTGACACTTTTTCCAGCCTGCAGTTCGACCCCGCGCCAAGGGCCGGAGAACCTCTCGTCACTCGCCGACCCCCTGACTACGTGAGTGCCCCGACAATTGCTGCCGACGCTTCACGCTCTGGCAGCGCTCCTCGTGCTCCTGGCTCACAATTCCACCCATCGTGCATGATCTGGTGCTGACCGCGTTCAGTTCCTGTAATTGCGCATCGCTCAGGCATCGAGCATCACCGAATCCTGGACACTGCGCAATGGTCAACTCAGCATATACCCCGGGTCTTCGCTCTCAAGTCTTTTTATCCGATCCAATACGAACCCCTCGAACCCGTCCTTCTCCCATCCTATGTCGCCTCCTCTCTCACCCGACTCCAAATCCGACTCAAAGCTCGAACCCAAGCTCGCTTACCGAACCTTCATCTAGATCCCTCCCCGGTCCCCCGGTCCCCCGGGTCCCCCGGTACTCCGGTGTGGGAGGACCAAAGCCACCCGTATCATGTGCGAAGCAATGTAGAAAGGAAGAGAAGGGGCCGGTCTCGTCACCAGATAGAAGGAACGTCGATACGATACCCTAGCCAATCAGACAGTCAAGACCAAGCCTGAGAGATGTATCTGAATGAATGCATGAGTTGGAAAGAGACGACGCCGGATTCTTTTCGAGGCACCGAGACACACGACGAGACGCGTCTGTTGGATCGAAATGCTACAATCGTGAACTTGACTTTCCGAACATTGATATCACTTGCCATTCATTGCTCACCTTGCCCCATTGACAGGTGATTCGTCACGCACTGTGCTCGTTACAGACTCGAGTCGACGCCATGTCATTCACCCCACGCCGCTCTACACGCGGTGCCATCTTCACTCCCTCTCCTCACCAATCCACCTCGGCTTTACGAGAGCCCGACACGACGTACACCTGGCTCTCATCTTCTTCGACCCGACCCGACTCTCCTCACCCACATTACAACTCATTTTCGCGGGTTGTGACCCACCCCTTGAACGCGCGGCGGGGCAAGGGCAAAGGGAAATCCAAAGATGGGGTGGACGAGAGTCGGTTCGCAGTGGGTGACGGCGTGATGGTCGCTGTTGAAGGGGGCAGTGAGGGGGTGGGGGTCTTGATTCGCTTATGGGAGGAACCGCCCGAGAGCGACGAGACGGAGGATGGGGAGGACGAAGATGACGATGGGGATGAGAGTAGTCGGGGAGACGAAGATAATGGACCGAGGATGATGGGAGAAGTGCACTGGTGCTTCAGGAGACAAGATCTGCCTGGGATCATGAAGAATCTCTCGGTGGAAGATGTGAGTGGACTCGGCGCCAACTCCCAAATGCGGCCTTACCCTCCAGCAGAGTAGAAAGCGTAGTAGCCTCGTGCTGATGTACGTGAACCAGAATGAGGTGCTCCTCGCAGCCTCCCCCGTCCGGCCAGTGACGACCCACCTCCCCGTGCAGCTCCTGCTCAAGACCGTGCCGATCTACTCGCGATCCTTCTTCAGGGAGCAGTTCGCGCCCACCAAATCCGTCGTGAAGGGGTGGCAGTACGTCCGGACGGGGGTGTACTGGTGTGCGAGAGCGCTGGATAAGGGCGCCAAAGGCGGGAGGGTGTGGAGGGTCGACGTGGATGGGTGGAGAGAGGGTGGGAAGAGAGGGGAAGGTTGGCAGGTCCCAGTTGCGACTGTCAGGGTGGAGGAGGATGAGGTGGTCAGCGAGTTTGAGGAGAGTGGGTCCGACTCCGACGCCGATGATCATGGAGGAGACACTAGCGGTGCAGAAGATGAGGAAGGAGCCAAAGGGGACCAGTCGATTACGGGTCAGAAACGCAAACGAGGACGAAGAACAACAAAGGCTACCGCTACCGGTGGTAAGGCCACTCCGCGAAAGAAGCAACGAGTGATCCCAAACAAGGTCCGCAAGCCCAAACGATTGCCTCATCCCACCGCCTCATCTTCGCATGTCCCAATAGCGAGCTTCGACGCGGAGGACCTGCCCTCGGACCCATACGAGCGAGCTCTGAGATTGCTCCACGTCGGCGCCACGCCGGACAGCTTGCCGTGTAGGGAGGAGGAGTTTGTGGATGTGTTGAGCCGCGTGGAGGAGGGGGTCGAGACGGGCGGCGGAGGGTGTCTGTGTGAGTCAACGTCTATCGGTCTCTGTCCTGCAGTCTCTCGGCTCCGGTGTGTCTGCCTGTCTGTGCTTCGCCGCTGATGTGCCTACCAAAGACATCGCCGGTGTTCCTGGGACGGGCAAGACAGCAACCGTACACGCCGTGGTCAAGGAGCTCAAGCGCAAGGCCGAGGACGGCGTGAGTGCTTCGCGTCCCGCTTCACCCGTGGCGTACCCGTGGCGTTGAGGAAGCAGGCCTGCAGCATGCGGCGCGCGGGATGCTAATCGGCGGATTTCAGGAGCTCCCGCCATTCTCGTACGTCGAGATCAACGGTCTCAAGATTCCTTCGCCCCAACACGCGTACACAGTTCTGTGGGAAGCGATATCAGGCGCGAGGGGTGTGTCCACCAAGACGGCCCTGCGCGGGCTTGAGGGGCATTTCAATCGCAAGACGACGGGTGTGAGGGGACCAAGAGGCCATACTTTGTGAGTCGCCCGCCTAGCCTTGGCATCACAGCCGAAGCAATGTCTGCAAATGTCATCCCACGGAATCAGTCGCTGACCCCGCGCAGCGTCGTGCTCATGGACGAGCTCGACCAGCTTCTCACGGCCAAGCAGGACGTGGTGTACAATTTCTTCAACTGGCCGACGATGCGCGACTCGCAGATGTTCGTGATCGCCGTCGCAAACAGGATGGACCTGCCTCAACATCTCGCAGCGAAGATCAAGTCGCGACTAGGTGAGCGAGGCGTGGCGCACCGACAGACGACATGCAGCGTCGTCGTGTGGTTGCGTGATTGTGGAGTCAAAGAGACACGTTGCTGAGCGCCTTATTCTTGTCCAGGTCTGCAAACGCTGTTGTTCCAACCTTACGACCGAACGAATCTCATCGAGATTGTTCAGTCACGGCTTATTCCTCATCCAAAAAGCAACGCCGAGCACAGGGTACTCCAACCCGACGCGATCGCTCTCGCCGCGACAAAGATGGCGGGGACGAACGGTGATGCCCGCCGGGTCCTGGACGCTTGTCGGTGAGCATGAGCATGGGCATGAGCACGAGCTTGGATATGAGCATGACCGAAGTTCCATTTGCACGCGCAGGCTGACGCGGATGGTGTGTCTAGACGAGCAGTCGAGGTCGCTTTGGAGACCAAGTCCGCCACACCACATCCCGTGACGCCAAAGGAGATGATGGCCGTGCTCAATCAAATGTCGTCCTCGCCCGTGGCGATGTTTGTGAAAAGTTGCAGCGCGCAGCAGAAGATGATGATGGCTGCGGTGGTGCGGTGTGTGCGGCGGGAGGGCATACCGGAGATCACATGGCGATCGGTGAGTGGACGAGCACCCATCGGCGGAGCAGCCAAGCGCCTGCATCTTCCTCTCGCCTGGACCGTGCTGATACGCTGCCGCAGGTCCGAGCCGACCACGATGCGCTCACCCGATCCCTCCTCGAATCCAATGACCTCCTGTCCCCCTCAGAGCTCTCCCTGGTGTTCACATCCCTCATTGCGAGCCACGCCCTCACATGGGCGTTTGACGCCCACAAGGCCGTGGACGACAGGAAGGTCGCGCTGGGGATGGAGATTGGAGAGGTGGGGAGGGTGTTGATGGGGGAAGGGGAAGGGTGGAGGAGGGCTCTCGCGGGGACGTAAAGTGGGAGTGCGTTTGGCAGCGCGCCGGGGTGGGGGGGGGGGGGGGGGGAACTGGGTGATTGGATTGTGGGCAGAATGAGCGCATATGGACATACTGGGTTTCACGAGGTTGGGGCCTACGAGTTCATGCCCTATCGGGCCGATGCGCTCAAATCTCGCTGCGACGAGCTGAGTGCGAATGAGACGGATGACAGATGAACGTCGTGCAATGGCGATCTGCGCAATGCCGGCTGGTCAACATGTATCGCCCACCTCGAGCCCTCGTCGCGCCATGCAGGGAATTTTGAGACGAAGCAGCAATGCTACGCTCTCTCGTGCGACATTCGTCGGCGCTGATACGCGTACAGCATCTGTGTTGGCTCGTCGTCTCGCGGTGCCGCAGCCATCGCTCTTACCACCCCGCACAGTCGCACCTCCACCAAGTCGTTTGCTGTCTCGTCCCGTCGGTGTCGGGGCGTCGGCCGGATCATGCGCAGTGACAGCTGCTCATCGCTCGCTTAGGATAATCGCCTCGGCGCAACACGACTCGCCACCCTGCGCTGCGCCGATGACAAACGCATGGCATTGCCTCACTACTGTGCCCACCTCCTTTCATGCCTTTCTCCTTTTCTCCGAGACGCCCTCCTCGCCTCACCCGCCTCGCCCCCATCCGCCTCCTTTGCACCCACGCGAGTCTCTGACTCTACACCTCCGTCCAACCTTTCACAAACCCCCTTTCTGCGCCCGCTTCTCGTTCACACCCTCCCAGTAAACCTGCAGTGGGGTATTCTAGAGTCTCATTTGGACGTTCCCATTCTATATCAACCCCTCGTCAAGTCGGATCGAGCGCCTCTTTTCAGTTCTACTCACGTCGCGGCGGTCACACACCCACGCTGACTCTAACCACACTGACTCACTGGACTGACGCACTGGCGCCGCACTTGCGTGCTCGTTCGGTTCGCCTTGCCTTGATCTTTGATTTCCCCGCATCGGGTTGATTGTGCGACGTAACGTCGAAGGCGCACGTACTATTGGATCAAAATCCTTGTCAATCTTACTCGGACTTGACCTCGGTGCAACACGCCCCGTAGAAGAGTCATCGTTCGGTGCCTTCGCGAAGAAATTCCGAAGAATACAGTATCTGCAAGGTCAACGTCGACCTTTGCCACCTGCCTCGCAGCATCAATACCTTGATTACTTGCTCAACGCAGTGACCAGCAGACACTGGCTCATCTGAAGACGGCAGTACCGACAAGAAGGATTGACATTCTGCTTGCATTCCGATAGCGCTCCGCCTTTGCCCGGTGCACGGTCGATGCGAGCACCTATCCGCACATATAAGACCTCACCGAATCGCCCCCGCCCTTTCCCTCGACCCAACAAGGTCAAGGCCAAGCCCTCGACCCCAACCGCCACTTCCCGCCCGGCCCACTCAAAGTCCAAACCACCTGCTCCGCGGCGCTGGACGGATTTCGAGTCGACCAGCAAGAGGCACGCGACCGCGACACTCCAGTCCGGGCTGGCCATTTGTTTGTTCGGACTCGGCGCCAAGATGCTTGATGGAGAGTATGCGGAGGAGGTGAGGAAGCAGGCCGTGATGAGTGTGAGTGAACGCGTGTGGCAGGATACGGCGCTCGCGTACATGGTGACCCTGTCGGTCGTAATGGTCGTTCCCTGTCGCGACAGGCACTTTGGGCCGCGCCGCGCACGGGATGCCAACCTAATCGGACGATGTGATCCGCGAGGTATCTGGATCCAGGCTAATGGGTTGCAGGAGGTCCTTCCCGATGCGGCTGTGTATGTCCATTCTCCCCGCGCCTAGACCTACACGCACGCCTCGATAGAGACCGGCTCCTGTGGTGCCGACGTCCGCGCCCCCAACACAGACGCCGACGCCGACGTCACCGCCGATATCCGCGCGCACACCCATGCCCCTGCTCGTGCCCCTGCTCGTGCCCTGCTCGTGCTGATCATCGCGTAGGTGGGCAAAGTGGGAAAAGACCGAAGCGCCGCTCAGACAAGGAAGGGGCTGGTATCCCACGCTGGTGAGTGCGCCCACAAGTGGTGTCAAGGTCAAAACTGACGTTGGCGTTCTTCTCATTGCCCCGTTCAATGTTCACTCTCGCTGTGTGCTGCGACACCCGACGTCCGACATTTCCGGACTGCCTCATCTCTGGTGCTCGTTTGCGACGTGCTGTTCCTTCTCTGCTGGCACTCATGACTGGCCTCGTCGTTTGCTCGCTTCTCATCTCCGTCACGCTCATGACATGCCCCGCCCCCCTTCCCGTGTGGTGTCCGCTACATGTGGCACTACTTTGCACATGAACGGCCACTTTGTATCGCGTTCGCACTCGCACTCAACATCGATCCCTTGCTCATGCTGGTATCCACGCTTTCTCCTTCGCACATCCTCTCTGCGCGTGGTGGTCTTGGACAACAGGACCGCCACTTCCTCGAACTCCTCGTCATCTCCGAGATCTCCTGCCTTTCGCACCCCCTCCACCTCCCGTCGGCCAACAACCAGGCGGAGCGTATCCACCGCCACGCCTCGCGCGTCCGGCGGGTGGCGTGTGAGCGGATCGGCGCGGAGAGGCTGGGCGCGTACTGCGAGAGGGTCAAGGAGGCTTTTGAGGCGTATATGCAGGGTTGGTGGAGGGGGGTGGACGACGAGGCGACAGAGGCAACAGAGGGGGAGGAGGGGGAGGGTGGGGGTGGGGGTGAGGGTGTGGGTGTGCGGGTGGAAGGTGTGGGAGAGGCGGACGCGGAGGGGCAGGGGGAGGAGGAAAGTGGGGAGGCGATGACGGAGACGGACGACGCGGTGAAGCGTGGTGCGAGTGAAGAGGAGCAACAGCAGGGAGCGCAGGTTGGCGACGGAGATCAGACAAAGTTCTCATCAAAAACTGCAAACGCTTCAAGTGTGCCGACTACGCCCACCACCCTGCTCGGAGCAGACGTCGACCACGCCCTCAAGGTGGTTGTTGAAGACGAGGACATCTCTCGCGGTCGCAGGATGACCCGCGAAGGGAATCTTCATCGTAGGGAGAAATCTCCGAGTCCGAACCCGTCTATACAGATCTGGAGCCCGAGTCCGAGTTCGAGCTCGAGCCCTAGCCCCACTCCGAGCCTCACTACAGGTTCTACAGGCTCAAGCCCGGTCTCCCCGTCCTCACAATCCGCTACGAGCGCGTTCATGGATGTCGGACATGGGGAAACCCGTCACACCGACGCCAACGCAGACACCCCCAATGACCCATTCGATGACATCGCGGAAGTAGCATGCCTCGGATTGGCCGATCCGCTCTACTCGACCGGACTGGCGACTTTACGCACCAACTCCGGCACCGGCGCCGGCACGGGCGTCGGTTTGCGTCTCGTCGAGGGCGAGCTAATGCGGATCGAGCTGGACGACCTGGCGGGTATCGACGAGTCTGACGAGATGGAGATGGAGGTGGACCTGGAGTCGAATCGCGTTCCTGATCTGGAGGGGGATATGACCCGTGCGCTTGCTCAGATACGGGAGGGTCCGGGAGAAGAGCAGTCAGGAAAGGAGAGCTGCAAGGGCCTGGGAGAGGGGGAGATGGACGTGGATGGGGTGAGCTCCAGGTGGCGGGACAGTCCGGTATGGGTCTGAGCGACGAGTCCGGAGGAGTTGGGCTGACTTTTACGGAAGGACGCGAAGGACGCGAACATGGAGGATGTGCAGCTGGACTCCGCGGCGCCGACCGCTTGAGAGGGCCAGGATGGTTGATCTTGGTGACGAAGTTGGAGCGCCGATCGTTCGCATCGTTTGAGCGGCCCTCTTACCATCTGCTCACAAAAACTTCTCGCGAAACGTCAATGTCACGCCTGTACGCAACACTGTAACAGCACTCGGCTGAATGATGTATCAAAGCAATGTCAAATACATACAAACACCTATGGGAGCCTCTGGCCTGCACTACGCTTCTATTCTGAGAGTCTGCATCGCGCTACCGTCCTCTACGTCTTTGGCGTCTCCCGAGTTCTCGGCGACGGGCGCCCGTAAACCGGGGCCGGAAAGGTCGTCGAACTTGGAGGGCGCGGCGGGAGGGTTGGGCACCAGCGCGCGGAACGCCTTGCGGACTGTACCGCGTCAGACGGATGCCTTCGTCGAATGGAGAGGGGTTTGTGCAGCCGTATGAGACAAGGCTGGAGGAGTCGGACATCACTCACCTCGCTTGATGAAGCTGTAGAGGTCCCGATCGGCGTTTAGCTGGCGGAGCAGCTCGGGCAGTGCAGATAGCGGAGGCGAGCAATTTGGCACTACGACGGGTGAGACGATTCACCAGCATCAGTCCGACCTGAGGTCAATGTGACGTACCGGTGTACTCGTGCTTGGACACGTCGATGATCATGGAGAACTCTCGCTCGGGGTCGGAAGGGTCGAGGAGAGTGAACCGCATGAGCAGCTCGTCGGCTACGAAAGTCAGCGTGGCTGTATTGCTGTACCGATGTCACAATTGTAATGAGACGGGCTTCAGCTGACCTTTGACCCCCTCGATCCTCAGCCCCAAGACCTCTTGCAGTATCTGCAGCTCGATGGCGTCCCTGCCTCTCTGCTGTTCCAATACCTTGCCCTGCCTCTCCTTCTCCCCCCGCTCGGCCTTGACCTCCTTTCGCACGGCGTTGAGTTCCGCCTCGACCGCTGCAGACTGCTCTTTCGTCTTGGACAGGGTCTGCTGCAGGCGTGCGAGCGAGGAGGAGAGATCTCCTACGGTGTGTCGTTCCTGTTCGAGTGCTAACCCTTGTTCAGCACGATACGGCGGAGGATGAGATAACAATCCCCAATCCCATCTCTAATCCATTAACGAGACTCACTTGCAAGCATTACCGCCTCGCGCTCCCTCTCCAACGTGATCCGACGCTCGACCTCCTCCTTCTCCGCCTTCATGTCCCGCACCATATCGACGTGCTCAGACGCCCTCCTCGCGATCTCCGTCTTGGCGTCCATGGTGTACTGGTCGATCGCATTGAGGAACGCCTCGACGTGCGCGTGGAAGGGCTCCCACTCGAGGTCGATCGTGGGCACCGTGCCCGCCGACGAGCTCGCGTCGAGCACGGCATGCAGGGAGATCGGTCGCGGCGGGGCGAGGTAGGCTGCTGGCATGGTGTGGAAGATGCAGGGGGGATGGGGACGGTGTGTATTGGTCAGAGTGAGGGAGGAGTTGGCGAGTGATTTTGTAGCGTTGCGTTTGCTTTGTTTGGCTCGCGACGCGGCGAGGTGGCGAGTGGTGGACAAGGATACTTACGTCAGCTCTGAACTGGGATAAATACGTAAAATCAAAGCTTGGTTTGTAATATATTGGTAACTGTTGTATTATATTTCTAATCTGAATTCAATAGGCAATCCCTAATCTTGTGGCTTGAAATACAAGTCACGATTACGGTTCAAGAGTAATGCCTGATTAGGTAATTTGTAATCCTCTGTCCAAAGTCAGGCGCGCTTGCCCCGCGGCTGGCTGTCACTCAACCAACCGGCGGGGGACAGAGGGACACAACAACATCACATTGGCATAACAGAGGCGTCCATCCCACATCTCTTTCTCCTTTCCATCTCGCCTCACACCACCGCTCCCTTCGCAGCGTCGGCGCGATCGACGCAGCTCCTCTACCATCCCATTCTGCTACTGTCCAACATCACCCCGCCGCCATGTTCTCCCGCGTTCTCAAGTCGGCGACGCAGCAGTCGTCTCCCGCCCCCTCCTCGCAGCCTCCCACCACCCCCTCCAAGTCCCGCACCCAGCACACCAAAGCCCAGTCGACGACCAACGCCCACCCTTCCCCATCCAAGATCCCCGTGCCATCGGCGCCGGTGTCCCGCTCGGCGTTCGTCACCGGTGGCGGAGGCGGCGGAGCAAAGGAGAACCAGCCCGCCCCGCCCCCTTCGCCCTCCCACCATTCCGAGCGCGCGAGCTACTTGTCCTTCCTGTGGAACCAGTCCCAGTCTGGCGCTCCTACTACCCCGGTCAAGGTCAACCCAAAGGTCACTCAACCGACCGTGCCTCACCACCAACACCAGCATCATCAACATCAGCACCACGGCCAAGCGGCGGCCTCCGCACCAGGACCGAACCACCACGTGTATGACCCTAGACAGTCCGCCTACCCCCACCAAGCCCACTATGAATCCGAGGACGTCCACATGCAGACGATGAAGAATACTGTCAACCCGGCGATGCTCAAGTCTCTCGCCGCCATCCCAGCCCCAGCACCGGTTGCAGCGCCAGCCCAGCACAAGCACCCACACGCTCAAGTCCAGCAGCTCGTTCCCCAGCGCAGCCAGGCCGCCCACGCGCACATCTACGGAGGGAGCGAGGACGTCTACATGAAGACTGCAAAGCATGATGTGCGGACGGAGAAGGAGAAGGGCCTGCAGCTCTGGGAGAGGGAACTGCTTGACTCTCAGGAGGTCAAGCGCAAGGCGACGGTCGCGCAGATATTCTTCCTCGACTACTACTGTGAGTTCCGAGTCCAGTCGTTGCGACTTTGTGACCCTTCTTTTGACCAAGCTGACCTACCTCTCTAGTCGACCTCCTCGGCTACATCGCCGCGCGAAAGAAGCGTCTCGAAAACTTCAAGAATGACACGGCGGAGCGAGGCGTACGTCCCTCACCCACTCCTTCCTGGGGATTGTCGGCGCTGATCCGTCCTAGGTCTCTGGCCCTGACTACAGCCGCGAGCTCCAGTCGTACAACGGCCGCGAACGCGTCATCCTCCGCAAGCGCCGTACCAAGCTCCGCGTCGAGCAGTTCCGCATCATCGCGCAGGTCGGCCAGGGTGGTTACGGCTCCGTCTACCTCGCCCGCAAGGCGGATACCAACGAGGTGTGCGCGCTCAAAAAGATGCGAAAGGGGACGCTCGCCAAGATGGACGAGGTCAAGCATGTGTTGGTGGAGAGGGATATCCTCACGAACGTCAAGACGCCGTGGCTGGTCAAGCTGCTGTATGCCTTCCAGGACAAGGAGCATGTGTATCTCGCAATGGTGAGTGGGACTGGACGAGCAACCGGAAAGGGGTTGTGAGGCGTCTCGGCCGCCTGGGCTGATTGGCAACAGGAATATGTCCCCGGCGGAGACTTCCGAACCCTGCTCAACAACTCTGGCGTCCTCAAGGAAGAGCACGCGCGGTTCTACGCCGCCGAGATGTTCGCCAGTCTCAACGAGCTGCACAAGCTCGGCTACATCCACCGAGACCTCAAACCGGAGGTGAGCGAGGCGACAAGGGAGACACCAGCCAGGGTCACCTCCTTTCGATCCAGTGGATTCTGACCGCTTCGTAGAACTTCCTTGTCGATGGTACTGGCCACGTCAAGCTCACCGACTTCGGTCTTGCAACGGGTGCGCTCAATCCGCAGCGCATCGAGTCGATGAAGCACAAGGCGAGTGGAGCTCGACGGGCGATGCACCCAGATCCTCGCTGACATCTCCACAGCTCGACCAGGTCAAGGACGAGAACCTCGTGTTCAGGAGTACGCTCGAGAGAAGGACGCTTTACCGCAGCATGCGCATGGCGGAGCCGCGATACGTGAGTCGTCAACGGCCGCGCAGAGATCAGAGCTGACGTTGTAGGCCGACTCGGTCGTCGGTTCGCCAGACTAGTGAGAGATGCGAGATCTTAAGGCAGAGTGGTCAAACTCACGTTTGCAGTATGCCACCAGAGGTCCTCCGCGGCAAGACCTACACGTACTCGGCAGACTACTGGTCCCTCGGCTGCATCCTATTCGAGTTCCTCTGCGTGAGTGGCGCGGCGCAATGCTGCATCAACCGGAGATCGATTCATCTGCGCTGACGCGTTCGTGTAGGGCTTCCCGCCTTTCTCCGGTTCCACGCCCGAGGAGACCTGGGCGAACCTCAAGAACTGGACCAAAGTGCTCCGGCGGCCCGTGTATGACCGACCTGAGGACCTGATCTTCAACCTGACCGACACGGCATGGGACGCGGTGACCCGGTGGGTACCGTAGCTCTCTGTCCTGACTTCAATCTCAACCGCTTCTCGGCCGACCGGTCTGCTCAGAGCTGACTGTTGTGATCCGCTGCAGACTCATCGCCCACCCCAAGGACCGCGTGGCGACATTGCAGGACGTCCAGGCCCTCCCATTCTTCTCGCCCCTGCCCTTCGGCACCCTCCGCCAGCGCGAAGCCCCCTTCGTCCCCGTCCTCGACGGCGAGACGGACGTGGGGTACTTTGACTCGTTCGAGAGCCCCGAGGACATGGCGAAGTACGCAGAGGTGTTCAAGAAGCAGAGAGATGTCGAGGCGGTCGAGGAGAAGGGTCAGGGCAAGAGGGATAACTGGGTTGGATTTACGTTTGGAAGGAACGCGGTGAGTGTGCCAATCTGTCTGACTATTCGACTTGGTCATCCGATCCAGTCAGAAACTCGATCTCCTGCTAGAAACCCCTGCTCCTTGCTCCCCGGCAGAGCGGAACGAGACCGAGACCGAGACCTCCCCGCTGACCCGCTCAGGTCCAGCAGGTGCAACCTCAGCCGAGGATCAAGGCCGAGGGCGAGGCTTTGCAGACCATGTTCTGAGTGGGCGTCGCGACTTGGATCGACCCAGCGTGTTACGATCCGCGAGTCCCCGAATCCTGAACCCCAAGTGCACTTGGTCTGCGTGGCTGTCTTCGACTCCTTATCATCTCTTCGTCTCCTGCTCTTCGCCATTTGCTGTTCAATAGCATATATACCCATATTCCGCTTCCCTGAGTAGGACAATGCCTGCTTGTGATGTACCTGGTGGTTCTGTGCACGTCGGGGCGGACTCGACTTGACTCGAGCACTGACAGACGGTGGGAATCGGTGCATCGGTGGATCGATTGATACTGAAACGGAACGAACGTCCCTTCTTTGCGGACGTCGTGACTTGATGGGAGTGGTACTTCTGCATTCGGGCTTTGCTTAGTCTTCTTGGTCTACAATCTTCCTGTACTGGTACTTGCTACACTAGGGAACCGCCGGACACAGGGCCCCTCCTTCCCTGCTTGATCTCCAAGTCCAAGTGCGAGACAACGCCTGGTCCCACTCTTCGCTTGCCACCGATTTGACGTCGCCCATCGCTTTCGCTTCCCTTGTATTCCTCCCTCCTCCCTCTTCACTCGTAAGTCATGCGCATCTCGCACCCGCAGCCCCGGGCAAACCCTCCCACCTGATCCGTGGGCCAACTCCTCCTCCCCATCCCTACCGTCCCCAGGTCACGCGCCGCGCGCCGCGCGCCGCACGCCTCACGACTCCCCGTCGTACTCTATATCCCCATCAAAGTTCACCCTCCCCTTACGTATGACCTCGCCCTTGGCACGGAGCAGGTCCTCTACCGTGCGGTGTTTCCCGTCCTCTGTGGATTCCTAGGGTTGGGGGTCAGCGACGAACGAGATTAGGGAGGCGGAGGAAGGAAGGGACAAAGGGAGAGGAGAGGTGTAGAGGTGAAGCGGTTGAGAGGAGAGCCACTGCACTGGTGCAGGGTGAAAAGTTGAAGGCGTAGACTGATGAAGAGGCGAAGACGAGGTGGGGGGTGATGATCCAGAGATGTGGTCTGGCGCAGAAACGAAGCCACGGGGTGGCGGCAGAGTGTGGGCCGCGATGCCCTGTAGAAAGACTCGGCGATGGTGTGGGTGTAGTGTGGTTCGAGAAGGCAGGGGAGGAGATGCGTGGGGCCGAGTAGCTTGTGCACAAATGACGCAAATGCGCAAGTGACACGTCGGACCCACCTTGAACCACCCGATATGGTCCGCGATGAGGTGCCTGCAGCGAGGAATGTTAGCGGTGCTCCGGGGATATTCGATCAAGTACGACTAGATGACATTGCCTCTCGATCCGGCAGAGAGGAGGACGATTGCCATGGATCCCCAGTCTCCGATGCGCTTCCCAGTGCGCGCCTAGACCCCCTCCAGTCTCCTCCCAGCTCCTTCCCCGTCCCCGTCTCCAGTCCTTATCCCAATTCCCACCCAGTCCTCGTCCCAGTCCCATCCCAGCCCTCCTCCAGTCCTCTTCCCCCTCTCCAGTCCCCATGCCATTGCCCCTGCTCGTGCCCTCCAAGTCCTCCGCAGTCTCGTCCTCATCCCGCCCACCCGCCCCCGCCCGCCCTTGTCACTCACCTCGACTTGCACTCCGGACACTGGACCAACACGATCCCCTTCTCATACGACCGTTTCGCAAACTCGTGGGTCGATCGATGGCCGCAGTCGTTGGCTGTGCACGTGAACGTGAGGGATCTGCGGGGGGTCAGTGGGTATGTCGAATGGGTTTATTGTGGGATCGTCATGGGTCGAAGGACGATGATCGGGAGTTATAAATGATGCGCATGTGCGCGTATGCGCGCGAATGACTACGGCGATGATAACCCAACGGGGACGAGAACGGGGGCGAGAGAGGGGGCGAGAGCGGGCGAGAGAGGGGCGAGGGAGGGGACGTTGACGGTGCGAGAGAGGTGGGGAGGACTTCTCGTCTCGAGAGACACATCGTTCGGGGCTGGCGACGAGCGTCGAGCTCGATTCGTGCGAGTCACGGTGTGCGTGACCCTGCCCATGTCGAGTGAGCGTGGGGGTGGGTCGTGGTGGTATTGTGCGGCCTGAGGCGCTCGGTGTGAGGCGCCGGGTGAGGGGTGTGGAGCAGCGTCACGCGCACGCAAGGATGGTTGTGATCCACAAGACCGGTCCAGCTTTAGACGGGGTCCAGAGGTTCAAAAGGCGCAAGAGGTCCAAGAGGCCCAAAAGAGCCAGCACGGCAGAAACACACCGCCCGCCCACTCGCTCGCTCACGAACTCACAATCTCGGTTCGATCTGGCCGATTTGCTGAGGCCCAGTCCCAGTTCCAGTTCCCTCTTTCTTCGGAGGTGGGAGTTGCGGATGATCCCCCGTCGTGGCATTACTCCATCGATTGCACGAGGAGGACAGACCGCGAGACCCAGATCCAGACCCGAGTCCGAGTGCCGCCGGTGCTCTTGTCCTTGCTCCGGAGAACGCAGGAGCCGCACCGCGCAGCACGCCCGACGCGCCGGACGCGCGGTGCAGCGTAGTAGATGTGATGGAGACCCTTCCGACTCGGGGGAAGGGGTCGATCTGATGGGTGTGAATGGTGTGAATGGTGTGAATGGTGCGAGTGGTGCGAGTGGTGCGGGCAAGTGCGAGGGGGAGGGGGAGGGGACGAACCACCCCTGCCGCTCTGCGGAGGACAGCGAGGTCCCGTAGTGGGTTGGCTGGAAAGGCCATGGTGTGGGCGAATGATCCAAGGAGTCTCGACCGGACAAGGCGGCGTCCGTAGGTAGATACTCCACAGGTGATCAGAGGGAAGCGAGACAGAAACAGAAACAAATTCAGATACAGAGATTCAGTCAAATCCGCGTTCCAATAGTTTTCGACGATGACGAAGATCAAAGTGCCGGCCGGTCATGCAGAGTGGAGGCGAACCGAACCGAACCAAGATTCAAGAGGTCCATCTGTCTGCCTGTGTCGACCCGACGCTATGCCCCGGCAACGTCATGCATACAACCTCGCACGTCTCACGCGCGAGTCGGGAGGACTATACAAGTCGCTGTCGCCAAAAGACTTCTTCGCATTCGTACAACGTACAAGTACAACCGTACAGAATTCCCTTCGTTTTCAATTCCCTATTCCATTTCAACCTTCTGTTCATCGTGTCCCCATTCGGCCTTCCCCTCTCACACCAATGCCCCAAACCCAACGCCTTCGAAGCCATACACCAATCCCCAATCCATGCCCGGCACTCCCTTCCGATCAGCTCCTGCTCCGCTGCTCTTTCCCCCGCTCCCGCTGTGAATCGGCTGTATACAACGGTTCGGTTCCCCTCGCTGTCGCGTGCTGGAAGACATTTGTCGTGTTGCTCGTGCCTCGTGCCCGGTCTCGATTGGTCGCGCGGGGACACGCTCGTAATATCGGGTGCGGGGTAATCGGATGGATGATCGTTTGCTTGTTTGTCACGGTGGGCCTGTTGGTGCAGTGTTTGTTGCGCGCTGATCGCGGTGATTGTTTGTGCGGTTATCGGTAATCGGTAAGGTTCTGTTATACAACGTCGTGCGAATGAAGGTGGACCTGTGGAGGTGGGTCTCGATAGAAGTTGCGCCTGAGCTTGTGTCGTTTCGAGTTGAGTCTTGTGCTTGTGTTTGCGGGCTAGCTTGTGGTGAAGTTGTTTACTTGAGTGATTGTTGGCGAGGGATTGGGGTGCGTAGGCTATTCGCCATGTCCGCGTGGACAACGGTGACGGCGACGGCGACGGCTGAGCCTGGCCCACACCTGCGCCGGCGTTCGCACCGGCGCCTAGAAGTGCACCTGGTCTCGGAGGATACGCTCCCCCATCTGCAGTCGGACGTCAGCGCGGCCCGGCTCGGTCGGAGTGGCTTCAAACAGCTGTGAGAGGGTACGAAAAGACCAATTGAAACCGCACGCACCGGACTGACGCCCCGCTTCCTCGCGCCGGTCTCAGAGTACCTCCTGCCCCTCGCGGTCATCCGTGGCTTGAGGCCCTCGTCGACCGCATGGTGCACGGGCGGAGGCGGGGGAATGGCGCTCTGCGCTGGCGCAGAGGCTGCGGGGGCGGCCGTGGGCATGGAGGCGTGCGGGGGCGAGGGCGGGAGGGCGCTCGAGCCCGAAGGAGGGGAGAGGAAGGGGGACTGCAAGGTCAGCGGGTTATTTCTAAACCAATCACACAATGTGGAGCGCGAGGGCTGGTTCCCTGTGTACACAAGTGGATCCGAGTTTGTGGAACCAGAAAAGGTGTGAGGTGGTGTAGTGCGATGTGGCGATGTGGTGATGTAGCGATGGGTGAGAATGCATTTCGACCCCGCCCCACTCACTCGTGCGAATCCGCCACCGATGCTGAAGCGGCGGAGCAACCCTTGACCCTTGGCCGTCTTGTCCGCGAGTACTCCACCCTGTGGCATACTCGCCGGAGGGCTGATCCCATTCTGGCCGTGTCCCGTCCCGCTGCCGGGCGAGAACCCAATCGGGCTGGTCACCTCTCCGTGCTGCACCTGCCCCACGCCCGAAGCAGCGGAAGTGCTTCCGAACCCCCTTAGCATGCTCGTGATCCCACTAGCACTTTGGCCCGAGGCCATCGACATGGACACTGCGCGCCTGTTGGCAGTGGCGGTTGCGCCCGTCCACGACTTGTTCTTCATGTCCCCGAGATCGCCGAATTCGAAGGCGTCGTGCCTCTCGTGGGCGTGGTGGTCGTCTTCGTCCATGACGATTGCGCTCGCCGGCATGGAAGCGGAGGATTGGTGCTGGTGCGACTGGGACGGGAGCTGGAGGTGGGGGATCTCGAATCCCTTGGTGGAAGACAGCGGGGGTGATACGGGGGATTTACCCAGTGAGAAGCCAGATGCCCACTTGATGAAACCCGATTGGGTAGGCGTCGCCGAGGATCCGAGGGGCGAGAGAGGCGCGCCGGGAGGGGGGAAGAAGGGGGTCTGAGGCGAGATGGAGAGAGAGGAAGAAGGAGAGTGGGCGGATCCGGGCGGATGGGCCGGGAGGGGGAGCTTGTCAAAAGTAGGGTGCGAGACTCGACGGGTGTCGGGAGGGGTCGTCGGCTGGTTCGTGCTGATGGGAATGGGCGACGACATCGAGGTGCAAGGTGCAAGGTGGGTTTGGGTGTTGGGCGACGGCGCGGTCGGCGGACGGTGGACGGTGGACGGTGACGGGCGCTCCGGAGTTGTGCCGAAAGACGACGACGCAAGCCTGCAGCGAGTCAGTCCGAGTTGGTGGGGAGACGAGACGAGTCGGCGTTGTTGGGGGTGGACGGACACGGCGAGCGCCAACGCACTTACGCTATCCTATGAGAAACGATCTGAAGACGCTGATCAGACAGGTTGGGACGATGCCGAGTTTGCCGCAGGTGGCGAGGAGTGGGGCAGGTGGGTCGTGCCAGTGAACCAAAAGAGACCGGAAGGGCGGATGGGGCGGGTCTTGAGCTCTGCATCGCATCGGAGTCAGCGACGACTCGTATCAACCCGTGCGAAGCATCGCTCACCCTTGCTTCGCGCGTATAAAGGTGAGGCCGAGACGAGAAGAGAGACAGAGATGTGAACAGGAATCGATCCTTTGTGGGAGGGATCGCGGTTGGGTTGGGGATGACTGTGCTGGGTGTCAGGTGGAGCGATGGGATAGCGTGGGAACCGCCAAAGGACGCTCTGTGTTTCTGTGGGGGAGCTTGTCTCAGCGAGGGGTGGGCCGGGCGATGGGAACGATGCGATGAGCTCGTGCAGTGGTGTAGTGATGCGATGGATGGAACGGACTGGGATAGCTGGGGGATGGGGAGATGAGCGGTTGTATATATATCCTGTGGGGTGGATGAGTTTGTGGGTGCGGCACAGTCAGCGTCGGCTCGGCCAGTCTAATTCCTATTAGGAAAGGGCTCGGCCTAGTCGTGGCTCGGCCCCCGCCCCCACACGTCTCCCCGTTCCAACCCCAAATCACCCCGCGCCCTTGCCGCCCTGGACCCTGAGCCCGACCCTGCATCAATGGCCAGGTGCCACTTTCGATCCATCCGGCCCCCGGCCGCGGCAGCGCCGGGGGGTCGGGGCTTACTTAAGCTGGCACTGGCGTAATGTCGCGGTGGCAGGGGCAGGGCACCTTTCACCCAGATCCGAGTCGTCGGCGAAGTTGCAAGATATCACCCCGGATCACACACCCCAAGTCAGCTTTGTCAAGGTTTGTGATCCCTGATGGCGTCGCCTCATCCTGGGTGATGTCGGCTAAGCTGGATATGGGGACGTCGCTCCGTGGCGGAGTGCTATTACACTGTAAATACCGCGGTGAACCAAGTTTGGCTGGAGCCGGCTCATCCTTCGCCAACACCTTCGACGATACGCCGGTCTACTTACAGCACGAGTACGTGCACAGCATCAAGTTCGGAGATAATCCACTGCATCGCTCCATATCGGTATCGTTCCGCACGGCTCCTAGATCCTCTGGGCTCCTCGACGCGCTTCCTAGTGGCCCCTTCCTCAATGTTGGGAACGAACAACAGCCTTGTCGCGGTCCGCGACCGAGTCGACGGGCAGGATCAACTGTGACGAATGTTGAAAGAGTGTGGATCGAACACGATGAGAGCGCACGGACATGGGAATGGGCATGGGCATGCGGACAGACGAGGGGATGAGCCGAGGCCGAGGATTAGTGCAGACGAAACCCTATCCCGGGCCGGACCCCGACGCACCACCTGCGCTGTTGGTTTCTGTCTGCTCCACGGTGACTTGCGCGCCGGATCGTCAAAACAAGAAAGCAGGGTCCGACTTGCCGAGAGCCTGACTATAGAGTCGGTCGCATTGGAATTGCGACTGCAACTGCAACTGGAAATGCGGCTGCGACTGCTGCACTGAGCAAATCTGCGCTTGTTTCATGGGATTGCTGTACACATACCCTTGCTTAACCAAACAGTATCTCGTTGTCATGGCCTAAGACTATATCCGCCGGTGGTACGTATGGCTGGTTTGGAGACGAGGATTGCGTCTCCGGTCGATGGAAGAGCCATCCCGTATATAAGTATCGCTCTGTAGATACTTGGATCCTCTCCATCGAATGTAAAGTTCTTACTCAGCTACTTTCGTGCTAAGGTCTTCAAGTACGATCACGACCTGACACTCGTCCAGACGGTATGGACCGTGAGACCGTTGGACTCCTGGGAACGACATGAGATGCTCAGTGCTGTGACACGGGCTTTGAACGTCATACAGCCGGCACGGATTCAATCCATAACATCGGGATTGAATGATGGTCGCCATGCCCACGCATGTCCCAAGTTACGCCGAGCACTGGCTGGTACCGTCGTACCAAACGAATGGGACAACTGAGATCGACCGTAGATCTCAGTTCGTGGCGGTCAATCTCATTTCGTGGGATATCTCTCTTCGTCGGACAGGACTGTCTCGTGACTGTTGATCTGCACCTTCTGGTCAGGCGCGGTGATTGCAGTTCGACGCTCAGCCTCACTCCTGTGACCTCTGAGACTTCTGTGACCTCTAGTGACTCGACTCGACTCAACTCCGACTCGACTCGACGTTGCGAGTGCTGCAGCTCCTGTGAGCTAGCCAGTAGCTGCTGGTGACAAAAACGCCGTGGCTCGCATCGTGACCATCCCTCTGGGCTCTGGCAGTATACATACTGTACTGCACAGTACGAGTACTGTATGTACTCGTTCTGTACGCCTATTGCCCGGCGTGCTGTGTGTAGATCCGGGAGGCCCGGGCGGTATGGTGCTGTACCGCGTTATCACTCGAATTGAGCGGGACCCGACCGGACCGCTCCGCATTGGGCCCGGTCCCAGGTCGTCCTACCTGTACATACACCTTATGTACGATCCTACTGCGCTCCGCTGGGCCGTCCGAGGCACGGATTCGAACGAGTACGGTTCGACAACGATTAGGATACAAGTAAGAGTAATGATACTGTACAGTACAGTACTCGCGCAAGTAAGAGTGTTCTACGAGTACAGCACCTAGCAACACCGTACCGGACGAGTGTGATCCGATGCCAGCACTACTCATGTGTCTGCTGAGGGTACAGAAACGGGCGGTCGCGTACAGTATGTACGAGTGAAACATGCGGGACGGGCACGCACCACAGTCATCACTGAGATGAATCTCGTCCAAGGAAAGCTGAGGGATTACCTCGGACATACACTACAGCAAATACTTGCACAGTACGAGTACAACTACACAATACAATCATGCATGCATGTACCGTAGAGCACAGTAGACACGATTGCTCGTTGCTCTGCACAAACAAAACCAGCCGGGGTAATCGAGGTGATTGCAACCACGCCGAGGCCGCCACGACTCGCACGTACTGTATGGGAGTGAAATGTGAAATGTGAACGTGAACTGTGAACTGTGAGAAGGATTGAGCTGCATCGAGTCCGAGATACACAACGCGCGAGACGGGCTGAGAGTGCAGTGCGAGCGGGGAAGGAGTGCAATACTGTACAAATGCAGTATGTACGAGCGCAGTACGCAGCAGTACGAGTACGAGTGCAAGTGCCAAAACGGCGCGCATGGCGAGCATGGCGAGCACGGGCGAGGTTAAGTCCGCAGGACAAACATCTGTCTGCGAACAGTACCACGGCGAGCACGGCGGGTGAGTCAAGTCCGCAGCGTAAACATCAGTCTGCCAGCACCACGCTCAAGTCTGCAAGGAACTATGGACACATCGACATGGGTGCGGGTCCCGCTCCCAAGCCGGTCGGATGGTCCGACAAATACTGTAGTCAACAAGGATCCAAGGTCGAAGTCGAGGTCGAGGTACCGGCGCCGACGCCGTATGCATCCCGGAGACGCCCAGGGCGTTCGTTACATGCCGTACGCGTGGTATCCTCGTTGGTCGCTGACACTGTCGCTGATACGGTAGGTGAATGCACGAGCAACTTGTACAACAGTACAAGTACATGTCCCATCCGCCACGCCGGCCCTTCAGGAACGGCACCGCGGCACGTCGCCGTCGCCGTCCGACAGGAACATCCGAACCGCCGAGCGTTTCAAGTTTCGGTTCCACCTTTTCCAACCACCACAGTCCCTTGAAGCCTTCCGATGGGTCGATGGGGCAAGCAGCGCTGCAGCCCAAGCATAGGGCTTTGTTCTCCGTGCCGAGCCGAGCCAGCCGAGCCGAGGGGATCGTTGATCGCCCGACAGCGCACAGCATCGCCTGTCGTAACCGTCGTAACTGTCGTGACTGTCGGAACGCAACGAGATAGCCTGTCGTACAGTACCGCGCCGTCGGACGTACAAGACGGCCCCGACGCCGTCGGGACATTGAGGCACCCGAGGAGCGACGTTGCGGATCGGCGCCACGAGGATGTTGATCCACGCAACGCCTTACTTTGCAATTCCTCGGTTTTGGCGAGAGGCATAGGCACTGCGCTGGAGCACTGGACACTGTGAACAGTGTGTACTGGGGCGCAAATGCGCCTCGCATGAGCCGGAGACTCGGAGTCGTCTCGTCGCGTGACGGCTGTACGGGTAATGCATCGCTCTCGGAGGGAGCTGTTTGTGTGTTTTGTAGGCGTCTCCGGTGGACCATAGAGCGCCAGGCAGCCTCGGACAGGGGAATCTGATGTCCACCGTCGGTACAGCCGCCCTCGACAGATACCCAAGGCACCCGAGCACGATCTGCAGGATCGCCGCCGCGAAGGGATTGACATCTCAATGGTTGGCATCTCGGCGGTTGGCGGATTCGGATCTCGGCCCGTGGATATTTCGAGCGAACGCTGCGAGCGAGTCGGTGTGATGGGACACGGCCACACCGTGGCAGTGTGACTATGGGATGGTGGATGGTGGGAAGGTGGGATGGTGTGGTAGGGTAGTGGGGGGATGGTTGGAGGGGGCTGATATGAGGGTTGAACAGGTGGCGAAGTGAAGTGGGTGAAATGGCGGCGAGGGCATTGACACATGAGTTGCACTCGAGGTGCATCCGTAGTACTCGGACACCAAGGGTCGACCAGGTCGATGGCTGATCATGCTTTGGAAGTTGGTTCACACTGTTCAGTGTTCACGGCAGCATTGCGCAGCAACACTGCCCGATGTTCATCGGTATGCTCAGCACTCGGCACTCAGTGCTCAGTCCTCATCGCTCAGTGCTCAGCGGTCGGTCTCACTGCCCTGCCGCCTTGGATCGAGCTTTCGAGCCCCTCGAGGAGACCCTCGACGAGTGACCGCAAGGAGGCTGATGTGCTCGATGATCCTAGCCAAGGAGGCTGACACCGTCAACGCTGCAGCAGCAGAGGGAGTTGGGGAGAACAAGGCGTATTCACGCAGTCGCAGAAGCCGTCCAAACATCGACTGTGGGGAGTAAACAACGCAACGCAACATTGCGAGACGCAAACATCGAACCCGGATCTCTCGAGGTGTTTGAAAGGTACAAAAGGAGGTCAGCCCGAGGTCGATTCTGGGATTCTATCCCACTCTTCACTCGACAAACAAACACAGTAGCTCTTATTCGTACTCGTACTCATCTGTACCACGCCGCCACAACCAACATGTTCGCTCTCCTCGTTCTTGTACCTCTCCTCTCCCAGCTCGCTTCCGCCGTGCCCTCCTACAACGGAGCGCCGGTCTTCATCGGCTGTGCCTCGACCACCTACCCGTCCCAATCTGACCCCAACACTCTCGCGTTGTACGACAGTGGCAGTATCGCCGACTCGAACGCTTGCTCGGTAAGCGAATTGTTACAGTGACCTTCTCCGCGAGTGCGCGAGTGCGCGAGTGCTCACGCTCACGCGCGACTCCAGAACGCATGCTGGGCCGACGGATATCTCTACTCCTCCCTCCAAGGCTACACCTCGTGTTACTGCACCAACGTCGCCCCGGCCCACAACGACTACTCGGATGGAGGTGCCACCGGCTGTACCGGTAACACTGTGAGTCGCGCACTGCCGCATTGCTTCGATGTGGTGTCGTCTTGTCGTCTTGTCGTCCAGTCGTCCAGTCGTCCAGTCGTCTTGCCGTCCTGACCAGCTCAGATCCAAATCACCAAGACGACGTTCTCCAACTTCTTGGGCTCTTATGATGGCTGGGCGACCCAGCCCGGCATCTCCGCGACCAGCACCGTGGACACGATCGAGCAGTGTTTCCAGAACTGCCAGGCATACACCCAGGCGGCCGTCTCGCAGACTGCCACCGGCTTCGACTGCTTCTGCGCCGCGACCCAGTTCTCGTTCACCGGAGCCAACTGGCAGCCTTGGGAGACCAACGGCTCGTCCATCCAGTTCTGGTCGCACCCGATCGGCTCCCAGGTCGGCCAGAGCGGCTGGGTCAGGCGTCAGCTCAGGGAGCGCCTGGAGATGGAGAGGTCCCAGAAGGCAATGGCCGTCTGCCCCGACAGCCTCACCGCGTGCATCGTCCCCGGCGCCGAGCAGTCTTTCGAGGTGGGTCCGGCGCGCCGAGACAAGACACAAATCAAAAACTAAAACATCATACCGGTCCTTCGCTGACGTGCATCCTTCAGTGCATCGACCCTCAGTCGGAGCTTGGTATGTCTTGCTCGAGTCGAAGTCTTCGACCCGCACTCAGAATGCAGCTGACGATCCGCAGAGTCCTGCGGCGGGTGCATCAACGGTTACTTCAACGGCAACTCCAACAGCACCGAGGCGGTCGAGTGAGTCGGCTCGCATGTCCACCTTCCATCGCCGCAACAGTCTGCTGACTACGCGCCACAGCTGCTCCGCTCTCCCCGGTGTCGCGCTCGGCGGCGTCACTTGCGCCAGCGGTCAATGCGTCGTCTCCAAGTGCGCCTACGGCTGGGCCCTCACTGACGAGGGCACCTGCGAGTAAGCGTGCCGTGTCAGTCGAGCACCGCACCACCACACACCCACCAACTGCAACATTCGCGCCGCCCTGCGCATTCCTCACACCCCACCGAGCTTCGACCCGATCTCGGTGAACCCTCTCGAGGACACGGGCATATCTCCTACCCTCTTGATCTCCTCATTTCGCATTTGACTTCTTCTGGGCTACTGGTCCGATTCGTTTTCGGGATTCGGGACACTTTGCAGTTTCATGGACATTGTTTCGTTACTCGCTCGATAGTCACTGTTAGATTCGGGCCGGGCGGGGGTTCTGCAACACACACCGCTGCACTCGTACGGTCCTAGTAGTGTATCGTAGCAAGACCGCCCATGGACAATTTCATCACCTAGCTACCGGGCGCCCACGCAACGCGCAGTCGCAGCCCATTATAGAATCTGCACGGTACGCGATTACGCGGTTCGCGGAGCGACGTTCACCCGACGTCCAAGCATCTCTGACGATGGTCTGCGCGACGTGGAGCCGTGCCGGGTCGACCAAGGCGAGTCGACGACCTGTCTCTACACGACTGAAAGTGCCATGGGACTAGTTTGACATGCAGAAGCAGCATCTGGTCGACAATACTGTATATGTATAGCAAGACGATAGCACGCCCTTCGTAGCCGGACAATCGCGGCGTTTTGAATCTCGACAGGTTTCCCACGGTGGTATCCCGGGGCTCGTGCTGTGCCCTGTGCCCTGTGCCCTGTGCGCGCCGTGCTGTGCTGCGGTGCGGCGCGGCGCTAGCCGTGGCGGTGGCCCTGGCTGGTTGGTTTCTCAGTCTCTTGGCGCCTGCCTGTTGCCGCCGCCCTGGCCCAGTTGACTTTGTTTTTTTTGTGGTCGGCTCGGAACCGTGCCCAGTGCACGCCGCCACGCCGCTGGAACGCACATCAACGCGGCACCGCGTCGTGTTGTTGACGACTTGTCGACACTGCAGAGCACGGCGCACACTCACACAGCGTAGTCGTGCGGCGGCCAGCATACATATAGATCCACAGCGCATGCATCGCGGTCCATCTCCCCACAGCTCGCCTCTTCTCGCTCTCCTTGACACATCGCTTCACCGCCCCGCGTCGCATCGCCGAGATTGATCGACTGACCCTGCAGACGCACGCACACGCACAAGCCGCGACCCCGAACCGAATCAACGTCGACCGACGTGAGTGCGAGTGACTGATCGGCCCCCGAGTGCCGCTGCGGTACCGCTTTGACCAGCGACATCTTGCATCGTCGCCCGTTCACCTCGTTGCTTTTCTTCATCTGCATTCCTCACTTCCTCACTCCTCGTCCCGCCGCGCGCCTTCCTCGCTAACGCGTCTTCTTCGTGTCCTTTCAGCGTGGCTTGGTCGGCGGATCCCTCCCTCTCCCTCCTTTCTCGCCTCTCCAAACACGTAAACACGTACGCACACACGCCACGCCCACACGCACAGCTCATTCACCCACCGACAGTCTTTTTCCAGATTAACCGCCTGGAAGGGGTCCATAAAACCACCACCACCGCGACCGGTTTGCACTCTTTCTCGTCCACATTCACATCCACTCCACATCCCCGCCCACGCCCCCGCCCCCGCCATGCTCTCCTCGATGCTGTCGGCGCTGCCCCTCCTGGCGCTCCTGGCCGGCTCGGCCTCCGCTCTGGACGCCTCGTCCATGCGCGCCCGGTCAGTCTACCAGGTCGTGACTGACCGATTCGCCCTTTCGAACGACTCGACGACGACCGCGTGCTCGACGTCTGCGCGGCAGTACTGCGGCGGGACATGGAAGGGCATCCAGTCCAAGCTCGACTACATCCAGGGCATGGGCTTCGACACCGTCTGGATCTCCCCCGTCGTCTCCAACATTGGCGGCACCACGGGCGAGGGACAGTCATACCACGGATACTGGTCCCTGGACGTTTCCCAGCTCAACAGCAACTTTGGAGCCGAGGCGGACCTCAAGTCGTTGATCTCCGCGCTCCACTCTCGGGGGATGTACATCATGGTCGACGTCGTCATCAACCACGTCGCGGCCACTTCCAACTCTGATTTCCAGACCTCGTCGTCCTACGGCCCGTTCAGCGTCCAGGACGACTTCCACCCTTTCTGCTGGATCACCGACTACTCGAACCAGACCAACGTCGAGCAGTGCTGGTTGGGAGACACCAACGTCGCTCTTCCCGATCTCAACACCGAGTCCACCACTGTCGTCAACTACTGGACCAACTGGATCTCCCAACTCGTCTCGAACTACACCATCGACGCCATCCGTATCGACACGGCAAAGCACATTCGCGCCGACTTTTGGCCCGGCTTCACCGCCGCCGCCAACGTCTTCAACGTCGCGGAGATCCTCGACGGCGACCCGGCCTACGTCGGCCCGTACCAGAAGAACGCCACGCTCAACCCGTTCAACTATCCCGCGTACTATCCCATCATCAGGGCATTCAACCAGACCGGCACAAGCTTCACCGAGCTCAGCACCATGGTCAGCTCGATCAAGTCGGACTTCAGCGACCCGACGCTGCTCGGCGGGTTCACCAACAACGCCGACAACCCGCGATTCGAGAACTACACCTCGGACAGTGGCGTGAGTGCGACGTGGGACGCGCGCGGCTGCAAGTGCATCTCTACTCCTCCCCAGTACCCGCCCAGCGCTTCCTCTGCCCTTCTCTGCCTTTCTCTGCAGCACTCTACGCCTCTGCCGTTCTCTGCCCTTACGATTCTCTACCGTATCTCATGCTTTCCGGCCATTCTGCCTCGGTTCCGCTCCTGCTCCAATTTCCCCAGAGTCTCTGCCTTCGCGCTCGCTCCTGTCCTGATGCTCGCCCTCGTCTTGATGCTCGTCACCATCTTGCTGCTCGTCACCATCTTGCTGCTCGTCGCCGTCTCGTTGCTTAGATCCTCGCTGACGCTCGGACCCAGCTCATCATGAACGCCCACGCCTACTCGATCGTCACCGACGGCATTCCCTACGTCTACTACGGCTCCGAGGCCGGGTTCAAGGGCGGCAACGACCCTGACAACCGCGAGGCGCTCTGGTTGTCGGGTTACAACACCTCTTCGACGATGTACGGGTTCTTCAAGCGGCTCAACGCCGCGAGGCAGGCGGCCGGTAACTCGTCGAGCAGCTTCTACACCACCCAGGTGAGCGGCGCGTCCTAGTCTCGCTCCGAGTTCAGTCCCGCTAATCGCAATTGCTCCAGATGAACGTCTCCTCGCTTTCCTCCACTGAGCTCCTGATTTCCAAGCCCCCACTCATCTCCGTCCTGTCCAACCGGGGCGCAGCCTCCTCGACCTCGACCAACCTCACCATCCCGTCGTCCTCCTCGTCCTGGAGCTCCGGAACAACCGTCATCGACGCCGTGTCCTGCAACACCTTCACGGTCGGATCGGACGGCTCGCTCTCCATCGGAATCACCAACGGCCAGCCGAGGGTGCTCATCGACAACTCCAAGAAGGGCAGTCTGTGCTCTGCCTCGACGACGACTACGGGCGGCACCTCGAGCAGCTCAAAGTCGGCCGGCACGATTACCGTCGAGGGGTGGAGCAAGGGCTGGGTCGGGATGGGCGTCGCCGGCGTGCTCGGCGCGGCGGTCATGGTGTTTGAGCTGGGGATGCTGTAGGCGGCGCCAGGGGCAGGGCGTGGGGACACAGGGCGTGAGGCGGCCGGAAGGGGTAGAGCGTAGAGCGTAGAGCGATCAGGGATTTCATCTTTCAGCGAGGCAACGCGCTTTGGCGACCGGCGGGAGCGCAACGAGCGGACGACACGACTTGGTTTGATTCAGCACAATCAACGTAGCCGTATCGATTGGGATGCGGTAACGCGACGCGACGCGACCGCACAAACTCGTAGTCTCGTACCGTACCGTACCGTATCGTACCGTACCGTACTGCATCGTGCCGTATCGTACCGTATCGTAACATATCGAACAATACCTTCCCCCCCATTCCGTCCGCTCACCACAATCTTCGTTCATCGGTGCTTCACCACTCGTACTCGGGTGGGACCCCTCAGTATTATCATTATCATTATCATAGATGTGCAGATCATGCATGCACGACGGACAGTATCTTCGCGAAGCGCAGCGCGGCGTGGTCGCCGGGAATGCCAGGATATCGGGATGTCGGGGGTGGTCCAGATGGTCTGAGACGAGAGGAGGGGGTGACAGGGGGGGAGGGGGGGGGGGGGGGGGGGGGGGGGGGGGGGGTGTTCAGCGGAGGGGGTTGACAGTGGGGGAGAGGGGTGTGGAAGGGTGGTGGTTGAATGGAGGGGGTATATGAGACGATATGCCAGGTGATCCTGCGAGTCTGATTGGTGCGAGTTGTGAGAGGTGGTGAGGTATGTGAGGTGTGTGCGGTGTGCAGTGTGAGGTGTGAGGTGTGAGGTGTGAGGTGTGAGGTGTGAGGTGTGAGGTGTGAGGTGTGAGGTGTGAGGTGTGAGGTGAGGTGTGAGGTGTGAGGTGTGTGGTGTGTGGTGTGTGGGTGTTACTTGAGTGGTGTTGTTCGTTGCGTCGACACGTCCTGCAGTACGGAGTAACATCGTCAGCTGCGTCTTTCGCTTACTCGATCCGAAGAACAGAGAATGTGGATCCGAAGAACAGAGAGTGTGAGAATGTAGGTGGTATGGGGCCAGAGGGGCCGCTCCTCCGCTCCTCCGCTCCTCCGCTACTCCAGCTCGCAGCAAGATGAACGGTGAGCGGTCCACCGCACGTACGAGTACAGCGCGAGATCGGGGCCGTACTCACCGGCGATCCATGCGGATCTCGTGTTCCGTGCGCTCCGTGCGCTCCGTGCGCTCCGTGTTCCGTGCGCCGCCTGTTCCGTGTTCGGTGCGCTACGTGCGTGTTCGTGATCGGTCCGATCGGTCCTCCGTGAGCAATGCGCCGCAATTCGCCGTGCTGCTGGCTCCATACTCCGTGCTCGATGCGTGCTTCGTGCTTGATGCGTGCTCCATGTGCCGTGCTCGATGTGTGCTCCTCGCGCCGCTCCTCGGTCGTGCTCATACTCCCCGCTTGCCCACCTGGATCCACTCGCCTCCACTCGCCTCCGCTCGCCTCCGCTCCTCCGCTCCTCCGCTCCTCCGCAACCCGCTCCGTTCGCCCCCCCCCCCCCCCCCCCCCCCGGGGGCCGCTCACTCCCCCTTCTCCAACTCCGCCCACACGGCCTGCTTCTTCGCCGTCCGTTCTTTCGCTGCCTCGCGATTGCGTGTGGTCCGATCGATGCGCTAGGGTGGGGTTAGCGTGGGTTGGGTCTGAGGTGGAGTCCCAGTTCCAGTCGCAGTTCCAGTTCCAGTCCCGGTCCCAGTCCCGGTCCCAGTCCCAGTCCCAGTCCCAGTCCCAGTCCCAGTCCCAGTCCCAGTCCCAGTCCCGGTCCGCCACCACGAGCTCGTGCTCATGACGACAAAGAACGAGGCTATCCCCATCGGTATCGCCATGATGTCCCAGTCCCAGTCCCAACCCCAACCCAACCCCAACCAGTCCCAGTCCCGATCCCGATCTCACGCCGCGCGCCGCGCGCCTCGCCTCACGCCGCTACGCGTCGCTCGCCTCGCCGCGCCACTCACCTCCTTCCTCAAACACGCCCCCAACGCCTTTTTCTCCGCATTACACCCGCCTGTCCACCTGTAGAGGATCCCCTGGGCGTGGCACTGCTCGAGCGCGAGGATGAGGTCGGCGCAGACTGCGTGGCGTGTTAGCGGGGGCGTGTTAGGGGGGGTTGGTGTAATGTTTCGCATGATCGATCTTTCGATGGGATGGTGTGACTCGGAGTCGGACTGTCAGATGTTGGATTGGGATTGGGATTGGGATTGGGATTGGGATTGGGAGTGCACTTGGGACTACCGCACAATCACGATGATCCCGGTGGGGATGGTGGTGATGTAGCAGGCGAATGAGAGATGACATGGAACGGCAAGCCAAAGAGTGAAGAAGGACGGGAAGTGGGAGAGGAAGGGGGAGGGAGAGGGGAACGGGAATGGGAAATGGGGAGCCGGTAACGGGCGAGGAGGCATGGCGAATCACGTCGACGCCAAGCCGAGCCGAGAGCTAGCATTGGTCCTTGAGGGACACCAATCCTCCACACCGGTACGACGAGACGACGAGTTCGCGGTGGAGGCGCGGCTTCGCCAGGTCTTGTAAGGACCCCACTGGCTGGTAGAGGTACAAGAATGCACCAAGCCCGCTGATCCCGCTGACCCCGCTGGCCCCGCTGACCCCGCTGACCCGCTGATCCCACGGACCCCGCGGGCCCGATGTCGCCAGGGGGCTAGAGCTCATCGCTCGGGCTCGGTGCATTGTGGAAGTGGGACAACAACGCAGGAGAAGGGCGCGAGCCATGCGCCCAAACCGGAGCCGTTCCAGAACAGACCGTAGACCGGTGCACTCACCAAGTTGCCGTTCCGGTACTCCTAGTGGTGCGTGCATGATGAGCTGAAACCAAGGCGGGGCGAGGCGAGGCGAACAGTTCAGGCCGAAGAAGAATAGTGGACGCAGAGACGACCGATTCCAGAATTCACTTGATTCATTCAGCATCTCGGCGAATCGGGTTGGGCCGGAGGTTCGCAGGGGCACGTGAGAGTTACGTAACCACCGACATGGTCCACGGTCGCTGTGACAGTGTGACTAGACCAATGCCAATTCGCATCTCATTTTGCTCTCTCGGGGTATCTAGCTTCCATCCGCAAGCACAGGCACAGGCGTGAAACGTGAAAAGTGAGACGGTCGTGGAAAGTGGGGAGTGGGTAGACGTGATTTATGGATATGGTCATGAGCACAAGAAGGTCCCAGCGACGGAAGGGACGGGGAGGTGTCATGGAGGTACGCGATGGTGAACGGGATTTTGGCGTGGCCGACGCAGAGGATCGGACCAGTCCGGTGGCTCTGCATCTTAGCGAGTGGAAGGGAAACGGGGGATCAAGTGCGGAGGCGAGTTATCTGAATAGGGATGGTCGAGGGGTCTGAGCAAGCGCAAGACGGATTGAGACGAATGGCGACCGGGAAGCAAGGATCCCCCGCCGCCGTCACAGCGTGTCGCCTGTGAGGACCTCCCGAGATCGTAACATCGTCCCGTCAATCACATGTGGCCCGTGTTTTGCGCCGCTACGCCGCGTCAGCACGTTTTTCCTAGAACCAAGTAGACGCTCTGCCGACGCTCTGCTCTCCAGCGACCCGTAAAGCAGAGAGTTCGTAAAAACGAAGAGGATTCGAAAACTCCGCCGCGGTGCCGTTGCCATTGCTCTCCGCCCCACTGTCCACTCACCAAGCCTCGCCTCGAGCACCTTGAGACTGTCCTCCTTGGCGAGCAGTTCCTGCCTCTTGAGCTGGATCTCGCGCTGCACCTTGAGCTCAATGTCGCGGAGCTTCTCCTCTTCGCGGCGGAGCTGCTCCTCCTTGAGCCGGACAGACTGGTTCGCCATGTCCTCGGGGAGGATGGACGAGTCGCTACGCCGGGGTCAGCACATCGTACACGGATCCGGATCGTAGCGTGTGATGTGCGGCGAATCAAATTGCTTGGCACGGGATATTTCGCCGACGGTCTCGCCCACGCCCACTCACACGTCCGTGCCGGTGACAGAGCGAGAGAGCTTCTCGGTACGGTAGTTCTCGTACAGGAAGTCGTGCGTGATCTCCTTGAGGTCGGTGAGGTGGGACCTGGTCGTGTCAGCGGGTCCCACGTGTCACATGGCAAAACAGCTGTGAAGCAGTCCTGGGTCCTGCATGGGCCTTTGCAGGCCCAGAATTCTTCGCCAGCTGCTGCAACGCCACGCTCCAGCCAAAGAGGAAAACAATCCGCGTCGAGGTCGCAGCCCACGCCACACCGCTCCACTCACATGAGCAGGGCCGAGCGGAGACGAGTAAAGTCCGAGTGCTGGGGGTTGTCCACCTCGACCACGCCCCAGGGGTACCTCCTGCCCCGGACTGGCTCTCCGTTGATCATGATCTCCTCTTCCGAACCGACGATCGCAAAGGGGAGGAGTGCGCGGAGCTCAGAGTTGTCCGCGATGGTGTCCTCATCGTCCTCCTCGTCGTCGTAGGGGAAGTTGTACACCGGGATACCGTAGTACTCGATGTCCTCCATGATCTGCAGCCGGCGAGTTAGCGCGGGTGTGGCGTGACATAAGGCGCGCGCAACAGAACCAGATCCAGTGAACGCGATGAAGATCGCTTACCCGCTGCTTGAAGGCGCGGAGCTCGGTGGGGGTCAATGTGTCCGACTTGCCGATCACGGGGATGACGTTGACGCGCGGGGACAGCCGCTTCATGAGCTCGATGTCGATCTCGCGGAGGCTGAGGTGTGAGCGGGACTCGGGGCTCAAGTGACACCGGGGGGGGAGGGGGGTAGTTCCCCGACGACCCGGTGACATGGCGCGCCGGTGCAGCTTGAGGGCGACTCACGCATGGCCGGTCGGCGCGATGAAGTAGAGCAGCGCGTGGACACGGTTGTCCCTGAACCGGGGGTTTCGCTTGATCCTCGACTCTTCCGCGAGGATATCGTCGTACTGCCTCTCGAGGTAGTTGAGGATCTCGCCGAAGCTTCGTCGCATCAGCATGAGTCGATCGGCTACGTCTTCAAGCATAGCTGTCTAAGCTTGCAGCAGAGCTGCTTCGCCACTCCGGCCGCACCGACTCACGCATACTCGTTATCGACCCCATCGCCAAACCCGGGGGTATCAACGATAGTCAACGCGATCCTCACCCCATCCTCCTCGAGCTCGACGGTGACGGGCTTGATCCGGATCGGCTGCTCGACGTGCGCCTGCTCCGCGACCTGTCGGACGGCGGCGGGGTCGAGAGGGGAGTGCGGGTTGGTCGGGTCGGTGAGGAGCGCGGAGGAGCGGTGCGTCAGGAGAGGCTGGTCGACAAGGGTGTTGACGAAGGTGGTGCGGCCGGTGCCGGAGCCGCCTGATGGGGGTGGGCCAGGATCCACGAAGTCGATATGACAGGGGAGAATAGTGACGGAGGTTTGTAGACGAGAGAGTAGGCGAGAACGCATGAGAGTAGGCGAGAACGCAGTGGATTGTGAATACGTTTGACGCGGGATGGGGATGATGACCGTGCCGAGCGCACGACAACGAGCAGGCAGAGCACGGTGGTTTCAAAGAGAAGCAATCGTCAGCAAGCAGCCTTGGCGACATTCGCAGCGTCCTTCAGTCCATATCGATCGTCCACCAATCGCCCGTCCACTCCCCACATCCCGCTACTTGCTCCGCTACCAACCCAGCCTCATCCCCGCACAGACCACTACCGCACCCAGTGAACTAGCAACTCAACCCATCCCAACCCTCCCTGCGACTCACCAACGACCATCAGCGTGAGCTGCACGCCCTTCTTGGCCTGCTTGCGGCCCCTCGAAACTCTCGAGGCCATGTTGTCGAGAAGGGCTGCGGGGATGTAAAGGCGGTGGGCGGTGGGGGATGAGCGGTGAGCGGTGAGCGTGGGCGGTGGGAAAGGAGGGTGCGGTGTATTCGGGGTGCTGTGGTCGAGCGCTGGCACTGCCGCGGTCGATCGGGTGACTTGTAACTTGTGACTGGAGGAAGGGGAGATGGACGATTCTGCGAGTAGTGAGAGAGCGTGGGTATCCTCTTTGAGGAGGCGGCAGAAGAGTAGTGGGAAGAGAGAGAAGGATGGAGGGAGAAGAGGTGATTCTCTTAGTTGAGTGAGTTTGAGTGTGGTTGGTTGGTTCCACGCGCTGCGCGGCGCTAGGGCGAGGGGGACGTGCGGCAGGTGGGGGGAGGGCGGGATCAAAATTGGAATGGGTTGGGGAGGGTTATTAGCTTTTCAACAGGTGATTACAAATAACAGCACCCAGGCGGATGTGGGTTAATACAATTCATTAGCTAGTGTCTCCTTCCGCAAGCGTGACAGGCCCGTGCCTAGAAGCAGTCACGGCCACCACCACCACCACCACCACCACCACCACCTGGCTCACCACAACTCTCGCTCTGTCTCTCTCTATATCACCTCGCAAGCTGCCATCGTCGGCCTCACTCCGCTGGATGGCGACATCCTAGGAGCAACCCTCACCTCTCTCCACTGCCCGCACCTCCTCCTCGTCCTTCCCCATGTCCCGCCCCAACACTCCCGGCGGGTTCAACGTCCGCCGACCGCCGATCCAGACCAACCTCCCCGCGTCGGCTTCCTCCTCGTCATCCCACCTCCCCGCGACCTCCCGCTCCGGCACGCCGAGCCTCGGACGCGCGACCATCTCCTTGGAGGAGTGGGAGCGGATCGCGCCGCTCAGTGACGAGCAGCTCGCGAGTATTGCGGTGGTCAAGGAGAAGCTGGGGCAGCGGCCCTTGCCAGAGAAGGTGGGTGAGGGTTGAGCATCCTCGAGGTTACATGCAGGGGCCTTTAGTACGAAGCACTGTGCTACAGATCAAACCGCTTACACACTCGCAGTTCACGAAATCCGCCGATGCTGGACCCTCCTCACGCCCTTCAACTCCCATCGCTGCCCGACCGGCCCGTCTCGCCCACCTCATCCTCTCTCCCTCACCTTCTCGTTCCCGGCCCCCTTCGGCGCCATCGTCCCCTGCCCCTCACTCTCCCGCGGCTTTCGGCTCATCCACCCACCTCGCCCCGTTGGACCCGCTTCACCCAGCCTCGATTGCCACGCCCCAGCAGTTCCTCGATCACTTTGCGGCTCTGACGCTCTCGACCGAGCACGAGCAGGATTCGCTCTATCGCGACCACCTCGCGGAGATTGTGGGGCTGCGGGAGAAGTGCGATGGGTTGATCGAGCTGATCAAAGAGGGGCAAGGGGAGGTGGGGGAGATGCTCAAGTGCTTGGGATACGTCGAGGAGCGGAGCGAGAGTCTACGTGGTGCATGCGAGGACTTGCTCGAAGAGCAGGTGGGTGATTCCTGACAAGGGATTCGTCGTTGGCCGTTATCACTCCGTCTCGAGCTCATGCCCGAAACCAGGTCCACCTGCTCACACACACATCACAACTCGCTCACCGACTCACCTTCTTCACCTTTCTCGAATCGGCACAGCGCATGCTCAACACCCCGAGCAACAATCTCGTGCTCAACGACGATTTCCTGCCCATGGTGACGCGGCTGGAAGAGTGTCTCAGCTATCTTGGCGAGCACGTGAGTGTAGTGGCTCCACACTCGGAAGTGATACCACGGTGAATAAGTTCGGTGCTGATGCGCGTCATTCATTGCAGCGCGACTTCAAAGACGCCGAGCTCTACTTGATCCGGTACCAGCAGTGCATGACAAGAAGCATGACACTGATCAAGATCTACTTTGTCAACACGATCAAATCTCTGGGTCTGGAAGTCGGCGCAAAGCTCGCACAAAGAGTGCGTCGATTCAAAGCCACTCGACCACCTGAATCGCGATTGGGTTATGTGTCATGTCGTGCTGACCGCCGTAGAACCTCTCGGACACCGCCGCCCACGCTCTGCTGTACACCAAGTTCTCTTCACTAGCCAACTCGCTTCGCCCGCTCATCGCCGAGCTGGAGACACGCGTGTCTACCAGCCCAGACGACCTCGCGTCGTTGCTTGCAGAATGTCACTCGGCCTGGATGACTACCCGTCAGAGCTTGATGGGAGCGAGGGTCGGGAACGAGGTGTCCCGGATGGATCCGGGCAGGAGCGACTTGGTGGATCTGGTGAGCGATGCGGTGTCCAACACGACCTCTGTGCCATCGCCTTACGCCTGTTCCTGACATTCTCAGACCCGCGCGGGGTGCTCGTACCTCAAGCAAACCTGCATGGACGAGTTCAACCTCTTCAAGGAATTCTTCCTCTCCGGCGAGCCGCCACTCTAGTGCGTCTTCGTTTCCTATTCGGTCACGTTCAGAAGCTAAGCTATACTGCAGCGGCTTCCTCGAGAGTCTCTGCGATTACCTGTACGACCATCTCCGCCCTCGTATCCTGCACGAACCGTCTCTGGAGGTGCTCTGCGGGGTGTGCACGGTTCTTCAGGCGCTTATGGTCCACGACATCTCGGACATGCCTAACGAGGACGACTTGGAGGAAGTCCTCTACTCGCCCGAATCCACCCCCGGCTTATCCCCCTGGCAACTCGATGGCGGCGGTGCGAGTGGCGGCGACTACTTCTCCCGCTCGCCCAGGGATCGGGGCGACGTCTCGGTTCGTCAGTCGTCATTCAGGCAGAATTCCAACTCGAACTCGCACTCGTATCCCGGCTCGAACAGGTCGACGCCGAGGCAGTACACTGCGAGTCTGCCTCGGAGGGACAGCAGGAGGAGTCAGGCCAGAAAGCACAAGCCGCTCAGCAGGCTGCACACCGAGGTGCTGCTCAAGATGGTGCTCCAGGATGCGCAGACACGACTCGTGTTCAGGGCGCAGGCGTTGATCTCGGCGGATGTGCAGTATTACGCTCCAAAGGAAGGGGATCTGGATTACCCCGAGAAGTTGCCCAAGGGTGAGTCGGAAAGAGCTCAAGCTCCGAGCTCCATCCTCTGCGGCTCCATGAGGCAGATATGCACATGGGCGGTCTCTGCGTTCGGCCAGATTGTGGGGCGGAATTGACCGTCGCAGGCCCCGAAGCAAAGCTGTCCCAGCGCCAAGTCAGCCTGTCCCTCGACGAAGACGACGACAACGAGCCCGCGTTCCTCTCGCTGCCTCCGCCCGACGCGCAGAGCAGCTGGTATCCGTCGTTGAGAGTGACACTCTGGGTGCTTTCGTGTCTGTATTCCTACGTGGATGTGAGTCAATCCAAGCCAAGCGGAAAAATGCAACGCAACCGCGTGACCTGCGTGACGGGCGTCTGACAGGTCGTAGTCCGCCGTGTTCGAAGATCTCGCGCAAGAGGCTATCCTATCATGTCGGCGTTCTCTCTCCACCGCGAGTGACCTCCTCGCGGCGAAGAAGGACAAGAAGGTCGATGCGAGGTTGTTCCTCGTCCGCCACCTGCTTATTCTCAAGGAGATGACGGCGGGGCTGGAGCTGGGGAGGAGGTCGGGCAGGAGAGAGTGGGCCGGTGTCACCGGTCAGTGGTCCACGCAAAACATGTCCTCTGGGCAGCAAGCCTCTGAGCTGCGCATTGTCCGCTGACGATTGGTGCCATTAGACTTTTTGCGGTCGTTGTTGGAGAACGCCACTTCGATGCTCGGATACGCAAGAGGGTCGATTGTCAAAGCGGCGGATTACGTCCCGGATGCCAAGACGGTGAGCCGCGTTTCTGTCGTGCAGGCATGATCCCGAGCGAGCGTCGGCTCGGCATCGAGTTGCACGGATACGAGGGGGGAGTAGGGGGAGTCTCGTTCCGTTTCAACAGGTTCCGCCTCGGCGGGTCCGAACCGCGCTGATGCCGCGACAGGACGTCGACCGCGAGCTCAAGCGCGCGTGCGAGGATCTGATCCTTTACTGCACCTCTTCGGCGACATTACCCCTCCGCGAATTTCTCGACAAATGCACCGCCCACCTCGCGTCAAAATCCCCGCCCCCGCCACCGCAGTCGGCGGGAACCAATCCCGGCGGCACTAACCCCGCTACCCACGCTAGTGGGGATTTGGCAAACCAGAGTTTCGCGACCCCCGATAAAGTAAAGGAGGTGCATGACGAGTTCAAATCCGGAGTCAAGGGTCGGGTGGAAGAGTGGAAGAACCTGGTGATGGTTTATCTGCAGGACGAGGAGACGGTCCGGGTGTTGATACCCCCTGCGCAGGTGTGTACGAGTCTGATCCTGATTGCGATTCCCAGTCCGATCTCAAAGCCGTTCTCCGACCAGCTTCCGGCCAGTCTCCATCCAGTCTCGTACCAGTCCCCTACCAGTCCCCAATCAGACCAGATCAGACCAGATCAGTCCGGATAAGGGCGGGTACAGAGAGCTGTGTCGCCCGTCTCAATAGCCTGGCCCCATAGTCCCCCACTCCCGAGTCTCCGAGGGACCCGCCAAGTGCTGATTTCCGTGTGTCTCTTGCAGAACGCCATCGTCGATGCGTACAGGCAGTTCCATGATCTCGTTCGAGCCGAGTACGACTTTTCGACAGCAGCGAGCATCATGACTCCCTCGGCTGTCATGGCGTTGCTCACGACGGCGGCGGCGGCGGTGGCGGCGGGGCCAGGGTCAAATGGATCAAATGGAGCCAACGGAGCCAACGGAGCCAACGGAGCCAACGCCGCCAACGGAGCCAGCGGAGCCAATGGATTCAATGGTTTCAACATGTAGACCGCGGGATGGCGGCTGGCGGCGAGGCGGCTCAGTCTCGTCTCGAGTGCACCCGTCTCGATGCGTCGATGCGTCGATGCACCGTAAAGATCGCTTGGGTCGAAGAGTATATCTGCATGCATATCCCAAACAGAGCAAAATCAGGATCAGGATGTACCGGTACTTTGTGCTTCGTGCATGATGCTTTGAGTGATTGATGGGGAACGAGGCGAGGGGTGGATGAGCGGGCTGGACCGCGGATCGGGGATGACTATACTTCAGATAGAGTTGATTCGAACGACGCGAGCGCGAGCTCGAGCGGGGTGAGCGAGACTTGAGCAGGGGTCCACACGTTGACACGTTGACGCGTTGGCGCGGTCAATCCAACTCCTCCAATACCACCAGGACAACCTTGATGAGCTGAAATCCAGCAAGGCAGGGTGAAGGTGTGAACGCCCGCCTATCCCCTCCCCATCATCCGCATGAGCGAGCCCATGTCTGAGGAGCAAGTCAGCATTAACCAGCCCGGCAAAGGTGGACTAGTTGACTAGTCGCCATCGATGTCGAAGTCGACTCACCGGGCATACCCCCGCCGCCGCCGCCGCCCATCGCCTTCATCGCCTCTGCGGGGTATCAGCGCGGTTCGGAATGAGACTGCGGACACATGGAGCTGCGCTATGTGTTCGACACCGGACACCAGATACCTGACACCGGACACCAGAGCACTCTCCCTCTCCCTCTCCCTCTCCCTCACCGTCCCCCTCTCCCTCCCCTCCTCCCCCTTAGCTCCCCCAACTGTCGGTCCCCGGGCAAGACTGTCTTCCTCTTCCAGCCGCACGACGGAGCCGGCGGCATTTGGCGCTGATCACGAAACACCGCACCACGCCCATGCCTCATCTCTTTGTCTCGCGTCCCACGTTCCCCTCCTATTCCGCGCCCCCCGCTCCGCTGCGCTCCGCTGCGCCCTTCGCTCCGTTACGCTCCGCTTCACTCCGTTGCGCCCCGCTCCGCTGCGCTCCGCTGCGCTCCGCTACGCGCTCACCTTGCATCTGCGCCATATCCGGCATTCCCCCTCCCCCACCTCCACCCATCATACTCCTCATCATGCTCCCCATGTCCATTCCTCCCGGTCCACCCGCACCCGCGCCGCCCGCGCCGCCCATCATGTCCTGCAACATCTTTTGGGCGCCCTGTGGGCCCGCAGCTCGGAGCTTGCGCATCATCTCCGGTGGCATTGCTTTCTGCGAGGGGAATCAGCGGGGTCCCGGTAGAACGTGCTCGTTCCTATCTCCAATTTCGCACGAGAAGAGTCACCGAGCCGATCACGGTTGGTCCGTTGATCACTCTGATCAATCGAGGAGTCGCTTCCCTCACAGAGAGGACTGCTTCCCTCCTGCTGACGGGAGGGATCACAACAGGATTCCTCCCACGAGTCGCCGCGCCACACCACGCCGACTCACCCTCATCGCCTCGATCTGAGCCGGGCTCGGCTGACCATTCGGTCCAAGAGGCTTTCCCCCCGCTGCAGCCTGCATCTTCTGCATGGCCGTCATCCTATACCGTCAGCGGGACTTCAAACGAATGAATCGCCTACAGGAGGACAATCCGCAGACCACTCACCATCCGTTTTGCCCTCCCGCCTGCCTCGCCATACCGGCCATCATCCTCGCTTGCGCCAGCAACTCCTCGACCTCGCGGATCGACGTGCCGCTTCCTCTTGCTACGCGCTTTGCCCGTCGGTTCAGCCCGATGGGGTTACCAGCCTTATCGAAGGCGACCTGGATGCCGTCAGCCCCTCTCCTCATCCTTGAAGCAAATGGCAAAGTCCGAAAGCGAAAAAGCTGCACGAGAGTCGCCTTGCAAGCTGCATGCGGTTCTGGCAGTGCGACTCAACTCACGAAGATCATGCCGTCCGAATCCAGCTCGTCCTGCCTCATCGCGTCCGTGATGAAGATCATCCTCTTGAGCTTCGCCGCCGTGTCCTCCTCGTTACCATCCATCATACCCGCCGGCATACCGGGGATCATCGATGCGATCTTTGAGAGCGAGCCCCTAGCGCGTGTGTGTTAGCACCGACGCTTCCAACTCTCCAGTCAAGACGACGGATGTCATGATAGACCGCGGCGAGCCACTCACATCGACATGATGTTGGAGAGCTGTTCTCGCCAGTCGCGGATAGAAAATTTGCCTGCTTGGAGGTTCTTCGCTAGGTCCTTTTGTCTTTCCGGGTTGGCTCTTGCCATGTCCTGCCTGCGAAGAGTCAGATGACGCGCAAGTCTTTCTCAACCAACTCGGTGACGACAGACCAAGTACGGTCTGGCTGCACTCACATGTGCTCGACGAGACCCTGCATGTCACCCATCCCAAGCAGCTTGGAGATGAAAGGCTGCGGGGCGAATCGCTCGAGGTCGTTCAAGTGCTCTCCCGTTCCGAGGAAGATGATCGGTGTTTTCGTGGCGGCGACTCTGGTTCCGACGTCAGCCCCTAATAAGTCCCGTACCTCGGTGTTTCGATGCAAGTACCACGAGTCGATCACTCACGCCGAGATCGCACCACCTCCCTTCGCATGGCCGTCTAGCTTGGTGACGATGATAGCTCCAAAGTCTGCCGAATCCTTGAAAGCCCGACTCTGGCTCTCCGCCGCCTGCCCGATCGACGCGTCGAGTACCATGATGGTCATGTCCTACGGCGAAGCGGGCGTCAGTCAAGGTCAAGCGAGCGTTTTCCCTCCAGGACTGGGCTACTACGCACCGGCTTGACGGCTCCGCTGATAGCGACCATTTCCTCGAATAGCTCGCTCTCCTGCTTGTGTCGACCGGACGTGTCGACGATGATTACGTCGAAGCGTTCTGCGAGAAACCATGAGTCAGCCAACATCCCATTGGCGTGCCAGTATGACTCGATTTGCCTTTTCGGAACTTCTCTACGCCCAGTGAGGCAATCGCGACGGGGTCGGTCTCGGTGTAGCTGCCGTAGAAAGGGATCTTGGCTTTGGTAGCGTTCCTAAGGATGTTCAGCCCTACATGACAACGTCACGAGCTGGCGGAAATGCGATTCGCGACCTTCCTCTCGCACCGCCGTCCTCCCGCAGCTCAATAGGATGGACCCAGACCCAGACTCACTGCTTGAGCTGGTCGAACGCTCCCGCTCGGAAGGTATCCGCGCAGACGAGACACGTCCTAAACCCCCTCCGCTGGTAATGCACCGCGAGCTTCGTACACGTCGTCGTCTTTCCGGCGCCCTGCAAATCCATCACATCAGCGGCGAACCCTTCGACATGCAGGCTGTTTCCTCATCGCCTCGACAAAATCGCCGGTAGCTCCCCCGCCAGCGCGGCAACACCGCATGGGGATCCACGGCGACCCACCTGGATACCGACGGCCATGAGGACGTTGATCTTGCCTTTTGTGGGCTTGTACGGTTCCGTCCCCGGGTCCACCAGCGCGACGAGCTCGTCAAACACCGCCTGCGCACGAGAGTCAGCATCGAGATCGAAGCGAGCCTCGAGGTGTCGAAGGGTCTTATAGTGTCGAAGGGTCTTAAAGTGTCGCAGGCTCCCCAGCAGATCCCAGAACCTAGCCCTTTGCCCACCTTTTGCACCACATTCTTCTTGTTCAATTCCCTCCCACTAGCCTTCTCTGCCTCCTCGAGACTCTTCTTCACCTTCGCCTTGACTTTTGCTCGGAGCTGCGATACCAGTTTGACATTAACGTCCGACTCGAGTAGTGCCGCGCACAGCTCCTTGAGCAGCGCATCGATGACCTGCAGAGCGACTGCATCAGCATTCATCAAGGCCATTTGCGCCGCGTCGAGGGACACTCGCCTTGTCGTCGATGACCGATGCACGAGACAGCTGGGAGAGGGCGCCATGCAGCCTCTGGCCGAGGTCGGCGAGAACCATGGTGGGGCGTGAGCGGCGGGGTGGGCGATAGGCAATACGAGGTGAGGTGAGAAGGGTTCAGGGCGGCGCCTTTCCAGGCTGTGTGGTTGGATCTGGTCCGCTCAACGGGGGAGGCTGTGTTGGTTTGAGTGTGAGCGATGTGCCGTTCTCGTTGCGTTGTCGTGTGAGATGCGCAATGGAGAGGTGGACACAGAGATAGAGACGGAGACAGAGAGCATTCCAGCGACATTGAGCCGCGTGACCTCGCCGCGGGCCTATATTTGCTCCCGTCATCGTAGTACCCTGCCGCGGGCCTATTTCTGCCCTCCACTTCTGACACCCACACCAGTGTCTCACGCGTCGATGACCACAGAGACACCAACGGTGACATCGACATCGACAGCGATAACGTCAAGGTCAACGGCAGCGGCTACAACGGCGCATTCAGTTCGCATAACCTCGAACCCACCAGGAACATCCGTCATGTCGTACGAACCAGTCGCATCCAGCTCCCACCAATTCATGTACGTCCCGTGTCACCTCGTCCACCCCTCCCACCTCATCCCGTACCGAACTCCAGGCTTTGCTGCGACCAGTCCACCTCACACAACTGGAGCCCCCGCTCACAACACCCAGCCAAGCAGACGACGAAGACCTCGACTCTCTCTCCTTCGGCGCTCCCGCCCCTTCGCAACCCCGCCTGAATGTCCCTCCGTCCTCGATCCCCCTCCCTCACTCCGGTGCGGCTTCCCCCGCGCCCTCCCCTTCGCCCGGTGGCCCGTCCGGCCTCTCCGGGAGGATAGGGAGCAACAACGCGCCGAAGTCCAGCTCCACGACGGGCTGGGGAGGTGTGCGGATGGAGACGAGGTACACGGGCGAACCGACGCTGGACGAGCCTGTCAGCAGGACTATCGTGGGTTGTCTCGGTCGGACTCGAGCTGTTGAGCTCGTAGGTGATCCTCGAACGCCTGCTGATGCACCAGTACAGATGAGGGACCTTAATTCGATCTACGCAAAGCTGCTCCAGGTCCTGTATCCGCCTAAAGGATCAGGAAACAACCAGCTTCTACGGTGAGCCGTAGCGCGGGGTCATGTCCCTCCCGTCCCTCGCGCCCCAATCCCGGCCCCGCACACACTCGATCCATGTGGAATGCCGCCGATGCTGATGACCTCAGCGACTGGGATCTCTGGGGACCTCTGGTCATCTGCCTCTCGCTCGCGATCATCCTATCCATCGACGTAAGCGGACGCTTCTACCTCTCTGCTGCCCTGCCGGACTATAGCACTGCGTAGAGTCGAGCTGATCCGCACAGGCGCCGAAAGACCAGTCGATGCAGGTCTTCTCCCTGGTGATATCACTAATCACCATCGGCTCGATCGTCGTGACGGTGAACTCGAAGCTGCTCGGCGGGAAAGTGTGAGCGGGTCTTCCTTTTTGGCATCTGCAGCAGCGCAGTCGTCGCGTGACGCCACAGAGCTTGAGCTGACGAGGACCAGATCATTCTTCCAAAGCCTCGTACGTGTGACACCACCAAGAAGGGACCAGCAGACCGCCTGGCGACCCGGGTATTCGTTGATGCGCTGGCTGACCGCTCAGTGCGTTCTGGGCTATGCCCTCGCACCCATTCTTCTCGCCTCGATCGTCTCCACGCTGGTGCACAACCTGTTCGTCCGTATACCGGTCAGCTTGGCCTGCTGGGCGTGGAGTGTTTGGGGTGAGTGCGACGGGACACGTCCCACGTCGACGACCGTCCGTCGATCCGCTTCGGTCTGGGTCTTTCATACCCCCTTGCCAGGCTCCAACCATTGTCTGCGGAGTGGACGCTGGCTGTCCATTTTCTGCTGCAGAAGGGCCCCGTCGTGCGGACCTGACTTTACTCCACAGCGTCCATGAACTTCTTCAACGGTACAAGACTCCCAGACTCGCGCACAGCGTTGGCGGTGTACCCCATGTCCATCTTCTTCTTCGTCCTCGCCTGGATGATCATGATACAATAACAACAACGCGGTTCCGAGGGCTTTCCGAGGGCTTGGCCGGCTCGGCTCAGCTCGAGTGGGCTCGACTCGCCTTCACTCGCCTTGACTTGGCTCGACTCGGCTGGTCTTGGCTCATAACCCTCTGTGCGTGATGTGGAATGGAATGACGATTGGTATAGACATCATGCATCTACGGTATCTCATACTCACTCATACATGAGCTCTCCTAACGCAGACTCTCCACAAGCATCCACGACGCGCATGATCAGTCTCAACGTGCTTCGCACCAACCTCCAATCCTGGCTCGTCCCTGACGGTGTCACTTGTCGCTGGATTCAGAGAGTCCTCGCCTGCGTAGAAACCATCACACCCGCACAATATCACCCGCCCACCCGTCCGCCGCCGTAGAACACCGCCGAGGGGCGAACCCCGTCGTTCGTCCCGCCCAAACCAACCGGCGCGGATTGCGTCCGCACCACCGCGGGTTTACCCCGGACCTCGCCCATGCAGGAAGCACAGTGGTAGTCGTAGATGTGGTTCTTGAGGTTGAGGATGTTGTATGTGGGTCGGTCCTGAGTTGTGAGCATGACGACTTCGCCACGCATGACGGGTTCACCACGAGCGCTAGCGTGATGGACAGACAACCGGGGGGAGGGGGATCGGGGTGAGACTCATGAAACGAGGCAGAAGTCGCGCTTGGAATGCCGCCATCGCGCGAGTTGCGGGGACGGCGGATATGCCTGGAGATGGTTCGTGATGAGGAGGATGGGTAGAGATGGCGTGAAAGATACAGGCGGTAGACGCAACACCGACAAGCGCACGGGCGGGACAGGACAAGACCGGGGATACAGTAGATGCTGAAGTAATACCACCGCTCACTTTGGCCACACATCCTGGACAAGCGAACGCGATGCACTAAAGCTGCGTCAGTCCAGGCAAGAAAGGATCGCACGACTGAACCGCAAGCGACGTGTGAGGACGCACGTGTGGGTGGCAAGAGATCAGATTCGGCGGGGGGATCGGTTCACGAGATGCACTGGAGCTGAAAGCGGGAGATTGTGGGAATGGGACGGAGGCGGCCACGGGGCCTTGGCAGAGCTGCAACGGTCAGTGCGTGAGATACGGAGAGATACGGAGACGGTCAATGTAAGTGAATAACGAGGGGTCGAGAGATGTCTGTTGTAAAGACACTCGTGGGAGATGGAGTGAAGCAGAGTGCATATCCCCCGATTGCGTCGTGCAGACTGCGGAGGATGTCATTTCACGCACCTTGCACAGGGAGACTGTCATGTTGGTGTGACTTGAATTGGATTCGGACTACTGAGCGAGTCCGACAATGTACCTCGTGTTTTTAGGGTTCAAGTAGAGCTTTTGACCACGATGCGAGGGCATTGAGTACGTTAGAACATGGCGCTATATATCGCGATCTCCTGCTCGAAGGCGGCCGCGACGTCGGCGATCCTTTGATCCGTGCAATGCTTGTCGCTGACCGAGTACTCGTATCCTTACGCATACTCTCACACCTCCTAGACATGAGGGACGTCGGGGAGCGAACCCATCCGTTGTTCTGAGGATCCGCCTAAAAGAGGCGCCATGAGCTGGGGAGGCGCACAATGGTGAGCTTGAGCTTCAGATCCATTGTCGGGATTGCGAGGATGACCAGATTTGAGCACGTGGGTGGGAATGAGTACGTTGCGTACAGTATCAAAAGGAGGATCTCCCCTCCGCGGGATTACCAATGGGACATCCTTTCACCAGCCACCAGCTACGGGCGCGGAGGGACATACCGTGTGAGTGCGTGCTATTGCTAATCCAGTAAGCGTTCGCACGGTGGGAGCCACGGCCACGACCACGATTACTGCACTCGTACGAGTACTGGTACGTCGGGGAGAAGTTTTGTACAGTAGAGTGTGGGCTGAACCGGGACCGGCCGGGCAGGATGTCAACCAGGTGAATCGTACTGTATCTGTGGCAGCACCGCTCGGACAGACCTCCGGAACGTATGCGACACGATCGACACGATCGCCACCATCGCCGAGTGAATCGCAGCAAGCGCTCACGATGAACAGGTCGGAGTGGCGCATCGCCACATCGCCACAGAGTTCGGGAGCGGCGGCGGGCGGGCGGGGACGGGAGCAAATGCAAGTGGAGCAAATCAGTCGCGTGCAGCGTGCAGCGTGCAGTCGATCCGGTCGTAGTGACGTCGTCCAGGACGTATCCTACTCGTATGTCATCCTCCTGCCTCGTCCTCGTACTCGTACTGTGACCGTCGTTGCATCGGGGCCAGCGCGAGATGAGCCCGAGCCCACTCTCCTGCGTCCCGTGGCATGCGTTGTTCCCGTGAGCTGGTCTCCTGTTTCCCTGATAGGAATCCACTCGAGCTGATGTGACGCGACGCCGCAGTCGCCCATGGGCGGCGATCGCCTGGGTAGCGTTCGGGTTGTTCCCTCTTTTATGCCTCCAGGCGTTCGCTTCTCCCAAGCAATTGTATGTCCAAGACCTCCTCTGACTCTGATTCGCGCTCCTATCTTGGTTTCCGTTCTGGTTTTGGCTCAGGAATCGAGCTGTAGATCTCGCTCTTTCTCTGACCTCGATGTCCCTGCTTCTGACTGGATGATCGCCGTCGCCGTCGTGGTCGTGGTCGTGGTCGTGGTCGTGGTCGTGGTCGTGGTCGTGGTCGTGGTCGTGGTCGTGGTCGTGGTCGTGGTCGTGGTCGTGGTCGTGGTCGTAGTCGTGGTCGTGGTCGTGGTGGTGTTCACCGTCGGCGTGATCGTACTCATTAGCAAGCCGACACGGCCGCTGACCAGACTCCTAGTAATACGAACTACGCGAATTGGATCCAGCGTTGCGGACAGGCTTGGACAGTCGGTCTCCTCGCGAGCGGGTTCGAAGTATTGACCGGCACCGCGAGGAAGGAGCATTGCGGCCTGTTGTTCCTCGTTGCGGCTGTTGAGCTGTTCATCATCGTTTGCGTCGTCTTTGACAATGCTCAGACGGCATCGGCATCGGCACACGAACAAGGTGTGGCCTCGAAGGAGAAGCCGAAGGAGAAGGAGAAGGAGAAGCCGAAGTCTCAATGATCCGGGAATGGAAGAGCCGATCAAGGCCTCGGCGTGTTCAAGTGGAGGAGACCATTCGGGCCCGATGGAAAACTGGGATCAGTACCAAGTGAACGCAGTCGAATATGCATGTATGGGCCAAGGCCAGTGGACGTCTCCATGACCCAACCCGATCCCAAGCCCGACCACGCTCGACTATCAATGCCCACGCACTGCACATATGCAACGCGATACTTGCTGAGACAGCCCGCTGGTCTCGTCCACCGGATCTGTGTCTATACCACCGCGTCCACCCTCGCTGAATCCATTCAGCGACGAGGTGTGCTAGGCGTGTTGCTCAAGAGCGAGGAGATGTCTACGAGGAACCTTGGCAAGCGCGTAGAGATCGGCCGCCACGGGTCGCGCAACACAAATGCATGCCACATACAGTACCGAGGAGCCCGTCAGAGGTGGGGGGTGTTGGTTGGCGCGGGGGTGGGGTCGTTCCGCCCGCCACTGACGTCGTCAGTTCTCACAACGCGACTCCATTCCAAGGCATCTCCATTCCAAGGCATCTCCATTCCAAGGCATCTCCATCTCGGATCCCACCGTTCTCTCGCTCATACACACTCGCCATGTCAACCACCGCCACCACTTCCACCTGTTCCGCCTCGCTACGCTCCCGCCTCATCGGCGCATGGTCACTGATCTCATACCAAGCCTTCTCCCCCTCCTACCCCGGGGACTTGATCTACCCCATGACCCCGCACGCCACTGGGATAGTCATGTACACGCCCGACGGTTATGTTTCCGTGCAGCTCCAGCTTCCGGGACAGGCGCGGTTCTCCTCCGCCGATATCTCGGGCGGGACGGATGAGGAGCGCGCAGAGGCGTTTCGGCGGTATCCCGGTTATACCGGGCCGTACTATGTCGACGAAAGGGAGAGTGAGAACGGAAGTGAGAGGAAGAACGAGACTGAGAAGGAGCGTCGCACAAAGCCGGTCTTGAGACACGAGATGAGCATCGCGAGTTTTCCAAATTGGATGGGCAGTGTCCAGAGCCGAATCGCGGAGATCTCGGAGGACGGGACGGAGTTGACACTCCGAACGGCAGAGCCCGTCGAGTGTGCTGGCGCCATGCGACACGGCGTGCTCAAGTGGAGGAGATTACCACGGAACGTACCTACGGAACCATGAAAGATGTGGATCGGCACAAGCAGTGTGCCAGTACTCGTACTGTATGCATATATGAACGGAAGTGAATGAACGCCCAAACTCCCACACCCCCTCTCAACTCTCGACACGTACACCGCCCCATCAGCGCATCCTCCTCAGCGCCACCGCGTCCGCCCTCGCTATCAGCTCCTCCACGTTCCCATTACTCTCCGCCACCCCATTCAGCGCATCACGCATGATCTTCAAACACGCCTGCTCCTCCTCTTCCACCTCCTCTTCCTCCTTCTTCTCGGCATCGTCCATCCACCCGACCTGTTGCAGCCTGTTGTCCCGCTGCAGTTCGAGATCCCGCAGGATCCCGTCCACGCTGCGCGAAAAGTGGTGGAGGATGTTCGGCGGCAGAGGCTGCGCAACGATCTTGACCGCGTCGGCGAAACACTTGAGGAAGAGCGCTTCTTCCGTGTACATGTCGGCTTTGACCATGGCGTTGATCAGCTTGGTGAACACGTCGTTGAGGTCGACCGGAGCATCACCGTCCTTGGCCGAACGCAGCAAAGACGTGATGAGACTGAGAAGGGTCAGGCGACGAATGATGCTTATATAAACGTTTTCTTGCAAGGAGGACGATACCCACTATGGCGCTGCCTCGGCGATTTCTTCGCCTTGATCGAGTCCCTCCAAGGCGAGTTGCATCACCTGTGGGACCCAGGGTGCAAAACGGCTCCCCAACACCGAAGCGTATGCAGCGAGGTCATCGAACGCCATCGCCTTGTCCTCGAGTTCCGACGTGTGGACGTTGTCCTCATCCGGCTCGTCCTCGGAGAGACCTATCTTCATCAGGATCTCGACTCTTCGTCGCCGACTCGGACTCACCTGGAGCGCGCTGGGGTGTCGGCTTGTACGACGCAGCGGCGAGAAGAGGCGGCATCACCTGCGGCAGGAAGGGCTCAAAGTCCTCCTTGACCGCCCGGCAGAACAGCACCCAGGCTAAGATCAGCGACTGTTCCAAGCCTCACACTCACAGTCCATTAGCGTTCTCGGATCCTTCGCCTCATTCTGCGCTCGCAGCATCGCGTTCGCGAGGGGCAGGGCGTCTCCGGCAAATTCTTGCTTGCCTACGACCAGAGCGAGCGTGCAGGCACAGTCGGCGGCGGCAGCCACCAGCTGTGCGTCGGGATATCCCACAACCTCGATACAGAGAGGCATGAACATGCCTACTTCGTCAGCGCCCCCGGAGTGGGACCGAGACGGTTGAGACGCACTGTAGCACTCTTTGGGCGCAACGGCCGCTATCGTTTTGAGCAAGGCCTCTTGCACCTCCACCGGACCTGCGCGGAACGCCGCGAGCAGCGCAGGAGCCATGCTGGGTTCGATCTCACCCATCGCCCCGATCGTCTCGGCGGCACCAGTCCGGACGCTGCTCACTCAGCCCGAACCGGATTCATCTCGCATCTCGACTCACGTCTCGTCAGAGTCTTGCAGCATGGGCACAATGTCCGACTTGACATCACACCACCACGAGAAATCGCGCACAGCCATGAGGAATGCGTGTCGCACTTTGGCGTGGGCGTGGGTCGAGCACGGGGCGATGAGTCTGCATCAGCACAGCATTGCGCGTCGACTTACTGTAAGAAGTCTTGAGCTCTGGGTTTGACATCCTGCGGGTATTTTCAGCACTGCTCAAGGGACGACGGAGCGAAACAGAAACGAGAATCTGCTGCGAGACCCACGTCCAGATACTCCGCGGCGATACCGACAAGTCGAAGACCGGCGTAGGGGTACCGCCAGTCCGGATGCTGCATCAGAGTGGGCAGCACGAGCGTGACTGCTTCAAATGCTGCGTAGGCGTCGAACAGGCGACGAAGAAAGTCGCTCGGCGCGTCGTCCTGAGTCGAGTTCAGCGATATCCAGCTTGATCACTCACCTCGTCTTCTGCTTGAACCACCTCCCACGCTATCAGAAGTGGTACGAGCTCCCGAACCGCTCTGCCTCGCTCCCAGGCCACGACCTCGTTGGTCCACGACTCGATCAGGGCGAGGAGGATCCCTGCCGCTGCGGGGGCGACGTCGGACCAGGATTCCGAGCCGGGCTTGTATGGCGATAGTGGGGTCGGTTCTGGTGGGGAGAGCAGTTCGAGGCAGAATGGGAGAAGTTTCGCGCGATGGGCCATGAGAAGCGACGAGTATCTCTCGGCAAGGTCCAGCAGCGGGGTCAGGGCATGCTGCATGAGATCTGGGGGGAGGGTCGAGGCGGTGTTGAATGCTTCGAGAACGAGACGACCACCGATCTGGTCGCGCTCGGACGCGGTCAGACCGTTCCCGATGACGCTTCGGACGGCTTTCACCGCCTCGACGCGGACGTCGACGCTGGGATCGTTCAAACCCGCCACGAGCAGCTGGGCGAGTTGGTCTGGCGGGACGGGTTCCTGGACGCTGTCGACGAGGAGGGTGGGGCAGAGGTCGAGGAGCTGGAAGGGGGTGAAGCGGCGGAACGGTTCTCGCGCCGCGACAAGCTCGAGAAGGACAGGAGGGAGTGAGAGGAATGGGCCTAGGCAGTCGTCAGCCTGACGTCGACTCCGGTTCCGGACTCCAATCCCTTCACTTGGCACATATACAGAAGAGGACAGGACTCACGTTGTCGCTTTGCAGACTCTTCTGCCCAGCCCGCCGCGCAGGTTCCCAAGACTTTGCGCATTCTCAAATCCACCTCATCCTTAAGTCCAACGCAGAGGACCTGCTCCACCCGCGATCGCGTCCGTTCCGCCACGACATCGAATGGGCAGGTGATGTTCCGGGCTTGCTGGTTGAGGAACAAGCCTGGCAGGTCTCTGAACGCGAGTCGCCGCAGCAGAATGAGGGAGAGGAAACGGTGCTGCGGACGGCGTTAGCGCAGGTGAGCTTTGCGTTACGACCTACGTCTAGCTGGAAGCCGCCGACTCCGAGCGCGCCAATCTGAGCGAGCACGAGGAGGACATCGCCCGGTTGCTGGACGGTAGTCGAGCGGAGGTACAGCTCGGCCCTGGGACATTAGCAAAGACACCGGACATTTGGACCGAAAGACGGGACGCTCACTCCTGCCTCGCCTTGTTGTCCGCGCCCATGAGGGCTGTGAGCACCTGGCCGACGCCGTCGACGAGGTGCTCTGTGGACATGGCGACGGTGTTTGTGTGTGCTTGGGGCAGAAGTGAAGATGTGGATGAGGATGAGGATGCGACGATGCTGAGAAGTGAGTGAGTGAGTGAGTGATCCGTCGGAAAGGGTTGGCGACGGTGACGGCAACGCGGAGATGAAACATATCCCCGTCTCCATCTCCGCCTCTGACCGTTGTTCCGTCACTGAGAACAGTAGCGAGTTACATCTGCTACATCTCGTCTTGGCATCCTTCCTCTTCCTCACCTGCTGGAACAAATCGCCTGGGCGAAGGCCGGCATGTCGACCACATAGCTCTCGGCACCATGCTCCCAATGTGGTTTCGGGCTGGCAAGCCCATTGTGAGTATATCTCATCCCCCTCCTGCGCAACCCAAAAGCTTACGACCCCTGCAGACCATCCCCTTGCCGAACAAGCAACACATCGCGATCCCTCTCCTCCCTGTGATACTACTGCTTCTCGCCCTGGGCTACCTGCTCCGACCAGCAGCATGGACCCATACCGGTGGACTCTCCTCTTTTCGTGTGGACCCGTCGTTGTTCCCTCCCGTGGAAAACTCGAGACCTTCGTACCTCCCCGCCCCAGTCCCACCGAAGAAATCGGGCATGAAGGTGCCCAACTCGGTCCACTACGTGTATGGTCTCAAGCCTGTTGCCAAGGGGGAGAAGGCCGAGGAGCTGCCTTACTACGCTTACCTCGCCATGCGGAGCGCTATGATCAACCTCAAGCCGTCCACCATCTACTTGTGAGTGACTCGGGTCCTGGCGGGAGGGCAATGATGCTAAGCACTATACATCGCAGCCACTATCAGCATCTGCCGACTGGGCCTTGGTGGGACCTCCTCGTGCCGCATCTGACGCTCATCAAGACGGAAGTGCCCGACAGCATATACGGGAGGAAGCTGTCACATTTCGCGCACAAGGCGGACGTATTGCGACTGCTCGCGATGAAGCATTCGGGAGGGATATATCTGGACATCGACATCTTTGTGTGAGTGCGAGCTCGAGCTCGAGCTCACCGGGACTCCGGACTCGAGTAACCAGGATCGGATGGCGGAGCTGAGATCCAGTGTGAAACCGTTTGATGACCTGCTGTACGCGACGACGACGATGGGCATGGAGGCTTCTCCGGACTCGAGGCGGACGGCATTGGACCCAGAGGGCCTGTGTGTGAGTACGACGCAACTGCACTTGGGCTTGCGATGTCGTACGTTGCAGTACGGTGCTGAGCGCTTAGAACGCCGTGATCATCTCTGAGCCCGGATCGGCGTTCATCGACCGCTGGCTAGCGTCGTACGAGACGTTTGACGAGGGTATCTGGGCCCATCACTCGGTCGTGGTACCGTGGGAACTCGCCCGGCGGCATCCCTCCGAAGTACAGGTCCTGTCGACCCGCGCGTTCTTCTGGCCGATGTGGCATGGAGAGGAGATTCAGTACACCCACGAGAGGAATGATCATGACTTCAAGGCCTCGGGCCAGTATGCGTGAGTACCGCGTGCGGTTAACGGATCCGATACGGAGCAGAGCCGCGGCTGAGACGCGAACGTGTAGGTATCACGCTTGGGAGAGTCTGGCGATGGGGTATTTGTCCAAGCTCAGCCCGAAGTCGATCAGGGAGGAGGATAATAGCTTCAACCGACTTGTCAGAGCGTACGTCCCTCGCACGGAAGCGGAAGCCGGAGTCGCTGACAAGCCAGGTTCATCGGACCAGAGGACGATGAGGTGTATCAGAGGTGGCGACATTGATCATGCACGTGTGCGATGTGTGCGATGTGTGCGATGTGTGCGATGTGTACGATGTGTGCGATGTGTGCGATGTGCGCGATATGTGCGATGTGTGCGCTTGGCCCCAAGACGTACTCGTACCATCGGTGGCGATCGATTACGCAGCGAAACGCAAGTATCCGAGGTGTTCGTTGCTCGCCTGGCGGCAGGCGCAGTCATGCTTACGATGGAGACGATTCACGAGCTCATAAGGAGATACATGTTCACGATCAGCTGTGAGGACGACTCAAGCTAATCTATCTGCCGGATACAAAAGTCGAATATCTTGGTCCAAACCTTTTCGAACCGCTCGTCGTCGAATTTGTCTATCCCGTCGTCTTCCGCCGAGACGAACAGGTCGTATCGGTCATGTTGGCGTGATCCGTCTTGGGCGGGAACGACCCCGGGAACCTCGGGGGGATCGAGTTTGTAATGGCCGATGATATCCGCATGATCACCGTGGACGAGTATCGTCTTCTCCTCGTTTGGCCAGAGCATCGATGCGGTATTGACGATCCCGTCGTTCTCCCACTGCTCCATCCGCCTCTTGACTTGGGTATCGTCGATGTCTTTCAGCGATCTGTCGGCCTCGGTATTCGTGTCGAACCCGCCGCTTGCGCATGCGAGCCACGCCGCGGCGTAGGTACTGTCACAGCCTTTGATACTTGTAATATAAGGACCCCAGAGACTGATGGGGTTCCAAGTGTCTCCTGGTGAACCGGCTTTGTAGGGGTGAGCATTCTTACCGAGGGTGGCGAATGACATGGACTTGATGCCATTGTCGCCCCAAAAGGTGGTTTCGCGACGACGGGTTTCTGGTGGGTAATGGGCGGGGCTGACTTTGTCATCCGGCTCATCACTATCATCGTCCGCGCCCATATTGGGGATGGACACCTTGTCGATGTTGCGGAGATCCTGTATCGCCAAAAAGTCCTTGTCGATGTTCTCGAGCCACAATCTGAGTTCCGAAGCCGCCTCCCGAGCGTTGGCGAGCTTCACGGGATCGTCTCCCGCCAGGATAACAGACGATTCGCGAACGGCATCTCTGATGGCCTCTCGGAGGTTCTGCGCGAGCAGGAAGCCGCCGAGTACATCGATGATCTTGCCCGGGACGACTTGCAGTACTGTCGATGCGAATCCGGAGATTAGGCTGATACCGATCCGGCGTTCCACGTTGTGGGATATCGTCCAATCCGCGATATTGGTGCCGTACTGCGGGACAGAGAGGAACACTATCCTTGACATGACGTGAAGGATTTCCGAAGCCGTCACTGCATTCGCATCGTTGTCGACGGGGATTGGGTTATCCGGGTGAAGTCGCAAATCCTGTAACAACTTGCGAATGTCGAGCCCGCCAGTGGAATGTCCAACTAGGATCAGCTTGTCGGCTCGTTGGAACGACCCCCGGGCGATCCGCTTGGCAAGGTATTTCGTCAGCCGATCAGCTCGGGTGCCTACAGCCGCGGTGGGGAGGTTGTCAAAGTAGTGTAATTCCACTGTACGGCGGAGGTCGAGGTTGTCGCCCGTCGGATCTTTTCGCCATCGGTCGACGAAAGAGGTGATGCCCGTGTAATACTGGATCTGGCCGAGGACATCGAAACCGCCAAATCCCGGGATGAGAACGACATGGTGCCGCATGGCGCGGATCTGGATGTACGAGTACTTGTACTTGTACGAGAACAACAGTGCTAGTTGGAGTCTGGCGCACTAGCCCACTGATGCGAGCACGGTGAATACCACTTTGATACGGAGAATGAGACTGAGGGGGTTAAAGTCGAGAACGGGCGCTGAAGTCTGAGCAAGGTGGTGAGAATGCACTCGAGTCACGCATGAGTATATGACCGCAGCCACATTTCCCAGGAAACCATGCCAAGACAATCGTGATTGTACGATTGTACCTGTCGCCAGGCGGGTGCGGATCTCCTCCCGCCTCTTCGTCATCTCTGTCTCACTCCCACGAACTACATACTCGCGTGAAATCGTTTCGCACTCACGCTTTTGGCCTCGTACCTGCACAAGCTTCTGTGCGGGTACGTTGTACTGTACTTGTACATACTGTACTGCAGTCTTGGCGTTGGTGGCCCCTTGACACCGCGGCTGATCATGAAGTTGCGCTAGAGAGCATTGTCTTCTGCAACGCATGACATATGCGCATCCCGCACATCTACTGCTGGAGGTGCACTATGCGTCCAACTGAGAGACGTGAAGAAGCTCTCTCTGACTTTACTTTCTGCCAAGATTTGGAGGACTGCAAGTGTGTGTGACTTGTTTGCATCGTGAAACACATCGGCTCTGGGTGCCTCATCCGCATCGTGGATCAGATCGGCTCCAGGACGTAAATGCCCTTGAAGTACTGCCTGTTGTACTTTGTCCCCTTGATCTCCACCACATCCTCGGGCATTGTCTGTGATCGGAGAACCCTGGCGATACGCCATTCCTCTGCCGAAGGGATCTTGGTAGCGTCCACAACCCCGTCGGCGCCCGGCACGAAGCGCTCAACGAAGCCTTCTCGCGCGAGGAGGGGCGAGTCTGTTGATGAGCGACATACAGTATCGAGGAGCATGTGGCGCGAACTCACCTGTCAGGGGGGCAAGAGGGAACTCGTTCTTGGCAGCGGTGAAGAGCCCGATGGTGAGTCGGTACTCGTGTGACTGATCGGGAGGGCATGCTGTGACTACAAACATCAACCACTTGATTTTGTCCTTCGCCAAGTTGACCCGAGTTCGACCCACCTCGATGCCTAGTGGCCGGGAGATGTCCTCCAGAGATGAACTCGAGGACTTCGCCGAGATTGACGATCATCCCGCCAGGCTTGTACTTGACGTAGCGCCACTCGTTGTCCCTCGTGAGGACCTGTAGAGCTGCGACGGGCTGCGAGAGGAGCAGCGTGGTGACGCCGTAGTCTTGCGGAGATGATTATCAGCATGTCACTCGTCTCGTCCACCTCGTCCTCGCAGTCCCCTGGGTTGCCTCACCTTGATGGCCGTGCATCTGCACTCCTCCTGCCGCTTTCATCTCCTCGGGAGTTTTCGGGTGGAACATCATCTGACGGAAGTAGCCCTCCCCAATCGAGCCGTTGTGCGACTGCACTCGTTCCCAAAAGTAGTCGTCCGGAAGCTCCAACATCCTCGAGAGCAGAGCCAAAAGCTTTCTGTTAACCACATCGTGTAGAAACTGCAGGCACCTCAGTGAGCGTCGCCTCGGACTCTCAAGACGCCACTTGCCTCGTTGAACGACGTGACTTCGCCAATATAGGGTCGGAGACAATGCGGGAGGTGGTCCCCATCCGTCAACGTCTCAGAGTAGTAGTTGAAGCTCTCGACATTGTCCTTGACACCCTTGGCGATGTCCCAGTATCCCCGTGGCTTGTACCCCGTGTACTTGCCCTGCAGGTCAGCGAGCCCCGTGAGAGGATAAACTCACCGTCTCGCTGAAGTTCCATTGCAGCCGTTCCCGCTCCTCGGGGGTGATGTTCCCGTCGATCAATGCATGCTGCGCGATAGCGAATTGTCGTAGGATCTGCAATGCCATCAGCCTCACAAGTCATATGGGGCGATCACGGCTCACCTGTTCGTCGGTCAATCCAAAGTTGACGAGATACAGAAACCCATCCTCCTTGACTGCCTGCTTGAACTCGCCGTACATCCTTTCTCGCTCAACCTCGTCCGGCGAGTCGAATTTCGACAGATCGATCGTTCGGAGGTTGGCCCATTGGACATCGGCTCTGGATTCTGCTGGGGGGACCCAGGGACGGATGGGAGGTGGAATGGCAATAGGCATGGTGCTTCAACGCCAGGAAGTCTGTTTTCGGTGCTGAGGGAAATGGTAGCTGACTCGTGCAAGTACAGCTTCAGTCCAGTCCAGGTCGTTGGTGTTATATACCAGGACGGCTTCGGATGTTGCGATCAACTTCGATCCCGCCGAGACGGATACGGCGTCCCTGGACTCCGGGTTACTCGGGATACGGCATCTATCACCCGCAGCTGGCCAACCCCTGCGCGGTATTGCCGTCCCAACGCAGATGCAGATACTGTCACGCACCTACTGTGTGGGTTTGTCATTCTCGCAACCCCCGCCAAGCTGCGATCCTCGCCGTGCGGTGACCCCGTCCTTCGCGTTCACGCCTGTGAGGGTGCGAATCCTGCCCCTTGGCACTTGGATTGGCACCGCTCGAAGCGGTCTGGCCAATCGGGTAATGGGAAAACAGCAAATGCCCTGGCGCGGACACCGAGTTTTGCCCAGGGAAAAGTCTCGGAACGTCCGTTCGGGTGGGGTCCCTCAACCTCCTTCTTATCTCTCGGGCGTCGAAATTCGATGCAACAATATCGGGCGCGATAGATCGAGAGAGGTGGATACTGTTCTTGTCATGCTATAAAAGCGCGATGGCACCCCGAGATACTCTGCCCGCACCAACAATCCCGGTACTTTGCTAGGCAACGAGAAAGACATGGACGAGGAGAAGGTCGTGTCCGCGACCATCCCTGGGGACTTCAAGGGCGAGAATGGCGATTACCGCTTCACCGCTCAGCAAGGTGTGCCGGCCGGTCTCGTGGGCACTCCCAGCAAGGTTCAGCAGGGCAGCAAGCTGACTCCCATGTCCTGTAGTGGCCGACTACGTGCTCGATCCCCAGGCGTCAAAGAGGGTCGCACGCAAGTATGACTTGCGTATCATGCCGGTGAGTCTTAACCCACTTGTCTCTTCGTACTGACAGGTGTTGCATAGGTGGTCGCCTTAATGTACTTGTTCTCCGCCCTCGATCGAGGCAATGTGTCCAACGCCAAGTCGGACGGAATGGAGTGGGTTCACCAGATCAGGTTGCAGTGGTGGATCCGCTGATGATGCGCAGCAAGGATCTCGGCTTTGTCGGCAACGAATACAACATGTGAGCAGTCTCGAGGCTGCCAAGTAGGCTAAATTGGCTGATGGCTCGTAGCATGCTTTCGGTCTTCTTCGTGCCCTACTGCACTTTCCCCTACGTGGGCACCATCCTCACCAAGAAGTTCGGCCCGACCAGGATGCTCCCCATCTACATGACCGGGTGAGGACGATCCCTCAGGTCACGGTCGCTCCTCTACTAATCGCAATCGCAACAGATGGGGCATTATGGCCATAGTCAACGCCGGTGTCAAGGACTTTGCCGGTTGTCTTGTTGTCCGGCTCATCTTGGGCTGCGTGAGCCTCGCGCCTGCGCAAACCCTCTGGTACAAGTGAGTACTGCAACTGACTTGGTGACAGTTTGAAGGTTGCTTCGGTGCCTCGCTTTACTTCTATCTGTGAGCTCGACCTGGGCCGTGCACGGCTCGAATGTGGCCTGATCCCAGATCTGAGTCTCGGTCTCGTGATCGCCACTGATCATCATAGAGCGGCGTTTTACACTCGTGAAGAGCTTGGCAAGCGGAACGCTGGATGGTACAGCATGGTGGCCATCTCGGGTGTGTTGACCAAGCTGTCCTTAGTCTCCCTTCTTCCTTCGTTTCTCGCTGATCAGGAGTCAGGCGCCTTTTCTGGATTGCTCGCGTTTGGTTTGTTCCAAGTCCACACCGCGCTCAAAGGCTGGCAATTGTTGTTCATCATAGAAGGAGGGGCGACCGTGATTATGGCCATCGTGGCTTAGTACGTTCAGTATCACAGCTCTGGACTCCGTTACCCCTTCTGAACGTCGCAGTATCGTTCTGCCTCCATACCCGACCAAAGCCAAGTTCCTCACCGAAGAAGAAAAGACAGTCGGTGTCATGCGTCTGCTCAAAGATGCGTCCGAATCGGTCGACGAGGACTTCACGTGGCGGGGCTACCTCGCTCCTATCAAGGAATGGCATTCCTGGGTCTGGGCCCTGTACTGCGTCGTAGGTCGAGCTGGAGCCTCACTGCATGGTAGCGCGGCAGGTCGATGGCTAATGAGAGAAAGATCTACGGGTGTGCCAACCAGACGGCCTCGGTGTTCCTCACGCAGATCATTGGACGGTTCGGAAAGTCAACAGTCGTCACCAATCTCATGACCGTGGGACCGTACGGAGCGGCTACGATCGTTCTCTGTGAGCTTTGCGCCCCACTGGTCAGCCCGCCCCTAAGCCAAGCTAACCTCGGTAGGGATCGTGACCATCTCGTCTGATCGACATCGAGAGAGAACGTACCACATCATGTTTGCTAATCGTGGGTAGCTACACAGAAGTCTGTGTGATACCTTCAGTACCCACCACGCAGAGCGCTGACGGAAGGCAGTGCTCGTTGTCATCGGGACTATCACACTTGCTTGCCTACCTGTCACCGCAATCGGACCCGGATATTTCTGCACTTTCCTCATCGCCTGTGGCAGTTTCATCCCCAGTGTCCTGTTCCAAAGGTGGGTCCCTCCCTTGCAAGAGAGGCTGTGATTCTCGTTCGGCCTCAGGTTTACGCTCGCACAGTTTCGTCCAGAATAACACGACGACCGAGAACGGGCGTGCCTTCAGAGCGGCGATGATGAACTTTGGAAGCAACTCGGCCGGTCTCGTCTCGGCCAACATATTCCTCCAGCAATTCGCACCCAAGTACACTCAGCCTCTCATTATCTCCGCGTCCATCGCCGCGGCCGGGATCGTCCTTCTCGCCTGTCTGCGTAGGTCCACCGGCGTCTCTGAGCGTATACATCGCAGCTGATATCCGCAGGAACGTACATGGTACTTGACAACAAGAGACGTAACAAGCTTCAGGGTGTCAACTGGTCTAGCAAGGACGTTCCGACTGCGCTGCTGAAGAATGGGCCGAAGGACTTGTCGTATCGTCATTTCCTTTAAGCGGGCTGGGTGGTCGCGCCCCAAAAGGTGCTGGCCCGGCGGTCAGCTTGAAGACGAGGTAGTGGTGGTGATTGGAGTGGTAGAGGTTGTAGAGTCATCGACCCTGGTAAAAGGAGCACGAGTAGATGTGGGATTCGGAAACGGGAGGGATAAGTAACAGCATACTTCGCCACAGCTATCCTGGTTGTCGACTACAGTACTACAAAGTTCCACATGCACATGACAGTTTGGATAGCTTCTCTTGCTGTGCATACGGGTGCTGGGCTCTGTTGATTCGGTATGCTCTTGCATGCTGCGTTGGAGAGAAGGTCAATCGAGCATTGATACCACGGCACGAAGACATCAGATCTGCTCCCGCTCCTTCCTCGGCTATCCCGATATCAACCATCCACCTCCAATCGGGAATTATCTATGAATGTCTCTTTTCGGTTTTGATTTCTTCCATGATAGCAGCACAAAGCAAGATATGTCGGCGCAGCCGCACAGTCCAGTGAGTGTCTGTCTCCACATTCATGTCCCCAGATTTATATCGTTCCAACGCAGGAACAGAGTCAAACCCGACGACCCGGACACTCCGACAGCCGGCTCGTCAAAGCCTGCAACCGGTGCTCGGAGCGCAAGATCAAATGCGATGGACTCGCGCCCAAGTGCGGGCCATGTGGACGCAGCGGTTACTCGGGGTGCAACGTCTCGGAATACGTGATGTACACGTACGGCCATGTCGAGTATCTGAAGAAGCGGATCGCGTGGCTGGAGGAGCTCGTTGGGGCGACGTACGAAGATGGGGAACTTATACAAGGGGTGCCGACGGGCTCGACGCTTCTGCCCAAGGGGACAAATGTGGTTAAGAGCGAGCCGTTTGTGGAGGAGGTGGGGGTGTTGAGTCTGAGAGGCTTGGGGAGTTATGGTAGGTGCGCTCCTCATCCCCACTCGGGCGCATGCTGATACCGTATACCTGTTGCCCCGCAGTCGGCAGCATGTCAGGTGTGACGCTAACCCGTCTGATATCGTCCGCCATCCGACTATATGGCGAGGATATCAACGCGACCATGGACATCGAGGCATCACCTCACAACCCCATTACCAGAGCACCATACCCCACCCGGACCCTCGCGGTGGAGTACGTCAAGGCGTACATATCGCGCGTGCACCGTTGGTACCCCTTCCTCGACCTTGCGAGTCTTGCCTCGTCCCTTTCCTCCGTCTACTCGCGACATTCCTATCTCAGCGACACCGCCCGTCTCACTCTCATGATGGTGTTTGCCCTTGGATCTGGATCAAGAGGTAGTGTCGACCCATTCACATCGGAAGACTACTTTGTCTCGGCGTGCAATTTCCTGTCCGCGGCTTTGGCGGTGGAGAATCTAGACGCAGTAAGGACCCTGATGCTGCTGTGCATGTACGGTCTCCGATCGTGGCGTCGACCGGGCAAGTATTCTGTCAACGTGTGGCTAGTGGTTGGACACGCGCTGCGAATGGGCGTCGGCCTGGGCATTTCGCGCAACAAGTACTCTTTTGGGGAGGAGAACGAGTCGAGCAGAAAGGTCTGGTGGTCGGTCTACGCGGTGGAACGTTATGTCGCCACTGGGCTGAGCAGAGTGCTGGGCATCCGCAACACTGGTGAGAGAGAAAGATTTCGTTTGACCGTGCATGTGGTTACATAGTCGCAACCTCTGTCCACTCATGCTGCGAAGCGATCGATGCGCACCTCCCTCGTGCAGCTCACGAGGTCATACCGCCCGACTTGATGGCGTTTCTAGGGATGGATACCGGCGGATCACTCGATCTCAACCCGGCTCGGGCGTTGTATCGCCAGAGGTCGCTGCTTGGTGACATCCAAGAGACGATCTACGTCGCGTAGGTCACATTACGAGTTCGTTTACAGTTGGCCAAAGCCGTGCTTACAGTATGATTATTCAGGCTCCCGAGAGATGGTCCACCGACATTGACTCTGGAGGAGATGTCTACGCGGATTCTCGATCTTCAAGCCAAGCTTGTGAACTGGGCGAACGACATTCAAGGCTTGACTGCTCCAAACTCGACCGAGCAGGACGTCTTGCAGTTGGCCTTCCACCACGCTACTCTGCTGTTACACCGTCCGTGCCCGAGCTTCCCTGTGCCTTCACTCGAGGCTCTCGACCTCAGCATGGGCGCCGCAAGGGGAACTATCCGGATATGCGGCTCTGCGGTGAGGAACAATGCCGTCGATGAGGTCATGCCCGGCTGGCCAGGGTTTCTCGAGGTGTTCATGAGCGGCCTTACCTTGATGTATTGCTCCATGTGAGTGTTCCCTCGACCTGGACCGGCTCAACAGTCACGCCTCACGCTGAAGCGGCATATGTAGCACGGGATCCGCCTGTCCCCAGGCTATCAGGAACCCATCCACCGACTCGGACCTTCTCCTCGGCCTCGAGATCCTCGATCATCTCGCGACACTGGAGCCTTCCGCGAAGCGTTATGTCCAGCTTTTTAGACAGGTGATCACGCAGATGGGCAAGATCCTTCCGTCATCCACTTTCGACTTCCTGAAACCCCAGGCTGTCGAGCAGGTGGCCGAAGATAGCGGGCTGTGGTCTTTCGAGGGATTGGAGCTCGACCAGGATGCTATCGAGCTCGTCACGAGGATCCTTTTGTCCACCACGCAGTCGCAGGCCTAGCCTAGTGTGTCATTGGCAGCTGACGGCTGGCGATGAGCGGCTGGCGATGCGCGCTGCTATGCATTTGTTGTCCAAGTCTACTTTTATCGCGTCTATACCAGCCTCCTCTGTCCGCTTCTCACAGAAGCCGACCAGGCGTCCTCCTCTGGCACCACGGGGATCGTGGGGACCACCTCGACCTGAATCTCCACCGGCGCGGTGACAGGTTCGGGAACCACCGCTGCCTCGATGGTGAGCAACTGCTCGGGAGTCTCCTGTGCCGGCACCGCTTCGATGGTTGCGGCGTGCCGCGTCTCCACGAGATTTTGGCCCTGCTGCACTGGGGCTTGCGCCGGCTGATCCGACTGAGCCGTCTGGGCGCTCGGTGTCGGCTTGCCTGTCAAGACCGCCTGTGCCTCCTTGACGAGCCTGTCCGTATCGTCCTTCTCCCATGCCTCCCTGAGCAACTGCCCCAGCCCCTCCGCCTCTCGCTTGAGCGCATCCGTCTCGTGCTCCAACCTCTTCTCGTTCCATCCCATCTCCTTCCCTTCCCAGTCCCGCCCCACCACGTCCTTCCACGCTTTGCCCTGCAGCCCCTCGGTGATCTCGTCCTTCAGCAGGCGCGGGGTCCCCACGCCACGATATCCGAACGAGGTGTAGAGCTGGACAATAGAAGCCCCCGCGCCGGCCATGGCAAGAGCGTCGGAACCGGTTGTGATTCCACCGCAGCCTAGGATGGGGATACTCGGAGGAAGAAGTGGTCGGAGGGTCTTGAGCGCGTTGAGAGCATAAGGGAACAGAGGTCTTCCCGACAGTCCACCGACTTGTTCTCGATTCGCTGGAAAATCAATCAGCACGAGTAATCAACTCTTGACTCACCCGACTTCAGGTCAAGCTCCTTTCGCCGGATCGTGGTGTTCGAGACGATGACGCCCTCAACCCCGCTATTCCTCACTGCCGTAGCCACGTCGGCCAGCTCGTCGTCGCCCAGATCGCACGCGACCTTCACAGCGATCTTCGGTAACCCATCCACCGCAATCCTGTTTCGCTCTTGCACCACCTCCTTGAGCAGTCTCTCGAGGATTTCCCTCCCCTGGAGAGCTCTCAGACCGGGAGTATTCGGGCTCGATACGTTGATGACCACCACATCGGCGTAGGGTCCCAGCGTCCGGACGCCCCGGACGTAGTCCTCGTTCGAGTCGGCGGGGGACGTCTTGTTCTTCCCGAGGTTGACAGCGAGGATGTGGCCGGGTCGTAGTGATCTCGGAATCCCAGCGGGGGGGAGGGTACTGGGCGAGGGGAACAAGGAAGGGTGGTCTCGCGCAAAAGCGAGGACTCGGGCCTTGAGTCGAGCGAGTGTATGCCCGTGACCGAGAGAGTTGAAGCCGTATCGGTTGATCGCAGCGCCGTCTTCCTCGAGTCGGAAGAAACGAGGAGTGGGATTACCAGGCTGATCGAGAGTGAGCAGAATCCGAATGGACTGATAACTAGTGCCTACCTGAGGCTCCGGCGTGACACTTCCCACCTCGACATAGCCAAATCCGAGATCGAAGAGCCCGTCAATCGCCTCGGCGTCTTTGTCGAAACCCGCTGCCATGCCAACGGGGTTGGACACGGGTAAACCGAATATCTGGAGTATCAGCACGTCGTCACTCCACCAGACATCACTCCGTCACTCCGACTCGGGTCTTCTGTTTCCGGAATCACTCTCCAAGACCGGACCGGACCGGACCCATCGTCGTCGCTCACCTCTGCTTCCAGCTCGGGGCCGTCCGCACCCCGATCTCTCGGCCTGAAGACCTTTCCAGCCGACAGCAATCTCACCGCCGCCTTGTGGCCCGTCTCGGGATCAAACAGCCGCATGAACGGCATGACGACGTGCTCGTGCATCACGGATCGCGAGTCGTAGTAGTACGCCACGAGCGCGCCACCCGTAGCGAGTAGCAGCGTCGTGGAGACCCATCGTCGAGGAGCGGAGGGTCCGGTGGAGGTCGAGGCGAACCGTTGCGCGGCGGGTTGCGGGGACCGCGAGGATCGCAGGGCGGGGCGGAGTGACGGCCGTGGGCGCAATGGTCCCAAGGATGAGAGGGGGAGGCGGGGTGCCATGTTTTGGAACACTGCTCGTGAAGGCAGGAATGAGGGAGAGGTGAGGTCGCAAAAGTCAAACTCGGGACAGACAAGCAGCGACAACGGTCACATCTTGCTTACGTCATTTCAATCCCGCCTTGGTTGTCCCGGAGTGGCACTTCGAGAGGTCAAGATTCAGTCGCCGAGAAGGATTGCATGGCGGTGCATGTGCATGGTTGCATGGCGGCATGGCAAGACGTGAAGCTACAACAGCCGACGCGCTGGCGTGTCCCGTGTCCCACCTAGATCTCAAAAAGATTTACTGTACCAGATACTGTTCCCTCCTACCCCTTGCTCACCGCTCTCCATGACGTTCAACACGAATCTACGTCCGCCCGCGTTAGCGTTCTCCTTGATCGCTGTCACGACGGCACCGAGCTCACGTAGGGCTCTGCATATCACTCACCTCTTCGATTCAGCATCTCCTGCATCTCTCTCAATCTCCTCTGCAGGTCACGACGGAGCTGTACCCCGCTGATCGCGCTGCGCTTGAGCACCTTGACCTCGCTCTCGAGCCGCCTGATCATCGATGCTTGGTCCTTCAGTGCCCTCTCCGCTACCTCTAGCTTGTTTCCGTTCTCTTCATCAGCGGTTTCCCGATCTGTCTCCCCGTCTCTGTCTCCCGGAATGGAAGGACGACTGCAGGACGGGCCCGCTCCGTCAAGGATGAGTGGCTTGAGGTCGTCTAACCCATGCGATCGATGTGATTGCTCGGGCAACGCCTGGAGCTCTCGCTGGTGCGACTGCTCCTTTTCATTCATCGCTCCACGGTGCTTCTCCTGCATCTCTTCCATCTCCCTCAAACAATCCTTCTCGAGCCGACCCATGGCCTCGCGCTGCTCCTGCTTCAGCCGCGCGATCTCGCTGTTGTACCGCGCTTGCCGCTCGTCGATGATCCGCTTGAGGGTACGGGTCATCCCCTGCGCCCGAGCGAGTTGCAGACCGAGGTCCTCGTCTGGGCGGGATGTGGGTTGGGTTTTTGGCTTGGGAGAGGGATGAGACGTGTTGCCGGATTTATCGAGGAGGCGCTGACCTCGTTGCGCTCTGTGGGCTGCAGCGATGCCTATAGGGCTTGATCGCTTGGCACGGTTTGCGGTGCGCTGAGGCGTGTTTGCGGGGGAGGGTAACGGATATGAGACGTCGGTGAATGTGATGAAGGGGGTCTTCTTGCCCGGCATGGTCAGTGTGGTCGGCATAGCCAGTGCGATCGGGGCTTGGTGTGACTGTGGTGTGTCCCCGCAAAATTTGGCCGTTGGCTGGACTGGAGGGGGAAGAACCGCCGCTGACACTACAGCTATTGCTCTCAGCTCGTTTCCGTGCTGTATGAAAAGACGAACCGTACTCGTACAGTCACATACCTGGTGAGAGAGGCGGGGCCATCTCGGGATGGAACTCGACGCTTGTCAAGTGTCGTCCTTCCTGAAGGTTTGGCGAGCTGCCCCAACGAAGGGTGTTAGACTCATGCTCGGGATGCGGACAGCGTCTGGACGTGTCAGCGACTTGTCATCCACAGGTCTCACTCGCAAGAAGTAGAACCACTAACTCGGGAGGAAAGTCTGCATGGGTACGGTCGCTGGTCAGCGACTCTGGACCCCGGAACATCCCCAGATGTCATGCTCCACTCACCGGTTCCACCGAGCATGAACACCTCCCTGTCCCCCTCGATCTCGTCGACGATCCACCCGCAGCTGGTAAAGGCGGGGTAGAAATCGTCATACGCCGTGATCCAGAAGCAGCAAGTGCATGCGCGCTGAGATAGTGAGCAAGCCTATCATACGGATACGATGATAATCTGCCTCGCGCTCTCCGGTGAGTTATGATGCTGTATCAGTACGAGGGACCACGACGACGACCGCCAGACTCACTCTGAGCAGAGCTCCCGGACCCAACACAAGCTTCCACCTCCCTTCCCTGGTCGTCCTCACCAGGCTCTCGGGACTGAACCCACTCCGCAAGAGCTGATCATAAGGCATGTCGGGTAATTGGACCACCACGAAACCCAGTCCTATCGCCTTGTGGTCCTCCTCATCCTCAAACTCGATTCCCTTGGGTGTGGATCTGAATACCGCGCGAAGGCCTGCTTCGGGGTGTCTTGGATTGGAGGTGGATGTGGGCTCGAGACTGGGAACGAACCAGCCCACGTCGAGGAGGCGTTTGTGCCATTCGGTGTGTAGTCTGGATTCATCAGCCGAATGCGAGATTCCTCCTACTCACGCTTCCAGGATAGGTACCGGCACATCGTCGACTCGGCGCTTGAGGAAACGCTCCCGTCTGGCATTGTTCAGTTACTGCACTGTACGTTGCTCGTCTACACCGTCTACAGTGCGCACCCGGCGAGACGACCCACATCCTGTTGACAAGACCTTTGGGCGTCGTGTTGTTAGGCTGAGACGAGATCAGCGAAGACCCGGCCTCTTGGCACCTTCCCACCAGAGCCGGATTGCTCACTGATGCTTCGACCACCCCTTTCCAGTCCTCCCCAAAGGACATCGCCCGCATCCTTTTGGGCGAGTCGCCCCATCCCACCCCTTCCTTGGAACATATCGACGCGTGGAAGAGCAGGTCGTCGAGCGCCGCAGCGCATTGAGCCTGATGCAGCGTGAGTGGCTGGCTGAGGACGTGGGTCGTCCGGCTGGTCTGCTTGCGCATGGGCGAGGTAAGTGGGCGTGTGAAAGGATAGCTGTTGCGAGGGGATGATAACGAGTCGACGAGAAGTCATGATGAGTCGACGAGTAGTGACTTGAAGTCATCAAAAATAATTTGCTTCTGGTGATCACCCCCAAAGGCATCCATCGTCCGTGCAGTGCATCATTGTCGATGCGTTTCAGCCACAGCCACGTCAGCCACCACCACCAAAACTTAGTGCAACGCAACACAAAAGGCCTCCTTCTCTGCTGGGTATTCCATGCATGCGAGAGGCGATACTGTAGGGTGTGCATTTCTCATCCCGACGCGTTGCTTGGTGGAGAACATTAAGCTACGCGCAGACGTCCACAATGAGCCTGATGAACATCTTGATGCAGTCCATATAGTCGGACACCTGCCACATCCTGTCAGTCCGCACGCTTTGCCGTACAGGCCGACGCCATTCCAACCCACCTCGACCCGCTCGTCAGGCATCGTGTTGTACTTCCCCCCAGGACCGCATACGACACCTTGCATCCCCAGGGTCTTGTACAGGTGACCCGCGTCCGAGCCGTAGAAGCATTGTGGTGCGAGGGCTCCTGTGGGCTGGGTCACGCCCGGCCGGACCGCCTCGTAAGCGTCGTTGAGACGCTTGACGATGTAGGCGTCCTTTTCAACCTGGAAGGCAGGCATGGTCACCGCGTTCTCAAAGTGCACTGCATACTGCAGCTCCGGGTATCGGGATTTCGTCTCTTCGCATGCCGCTTCCAAGGCCGAGCGGACGTCTGCGTGTGTCTGTCCCGGGCCGAAACGACTGAACGGGCGTCAACCGCCTAGTCCTAAGGCCGAGGTCGACTCACGCGCTGCCGCGGATGACCGCAAAATCGGCGACTTGAGGTGGTCTCCAATCCGCCATTTCCCTGCCTAGTCCAGCACGAACCACGCCCACGCTACATCTGTTGCAAGCCGCCACGTCGGGACTGCTGGCATTGTCAAACACGAGCGAATTGAGTCTCGGCACGAGGTCCGTCGTCGCCATGATCGCGTCGGTCGCGTCCTCGCGTTTGCTCATACTGCAGAGAATCAGCCCTCTCATCGATTCGTTTCAAGTCGAGTCAAGGGATTCATCACATACTGCCTGGTAACACCCGTGAGCTCGATGCGGAACACCAGACTCTCCGCGTGCATCGTGATGGCTTTGAGGTCGCTCGGCTCGCAATTGACAAAGTAGTCTGCCTTGCAGAGCCCTTGTTCGATGAGTGCGACGGTACCGACTCCGCCTTGCAGCTCGCCGACCACATATGTTAGCACGACATCGCCCTTGGGGCGCCAGCCCGCTTTCCGCAGCGTGTTCACAGCGCAGAAGTAAGCCGCACAACCGGATTCTGCGGGCATCAGCTCGAGTCCACCCTCGCGTGGAGTGGGAGTGCCCAAGTGGACTTGCTCATGTTTGATACGCCGATGCCATAGATCATGCCATCCCGGACGAGTCCGCCCCAAGGGTCCACCGTCCACCCCTCGGTGACAGGGTTGGTGTCGAGATGACCATTGAACAGGAGTGTCTTGCCCCCACCAACCCCCCTCCAAACTCCCACAGCGTTCTGTCGCTTCCCGCCGTCAAAGCTGTGGGTCGCACTTTCCAGTCCGGCACGCCGCATCACCTCGGCCATGTGGTTGGTCGCATCGATCTCGCCAGATGTTTGGCTGTACGACTTGACCTGAACGAGCAGGCTCAGGACATCGAGGCACTCTTGTTGGTCGGGCGTTGGCAACTGCATCGTGCGTGGCTCGGACGAGGGTGGAGCGATGCAGTACACTGAGGTTGATGTGACCACGCTAAGATCGCGCTGGCGTGTGAAGATGCTGTTCGTCTCTCCAAGGACAGCGTTGAGCAGCTGCAGTAGTCACACTCGTAACTCAACTCGGCCATCTCGGAATGGCTTTCCCGTGCCGAAGCAGTTCGACGGTCATATCCGAAAACCACAATGCCCTTCCCCAACGCCTCCCAAGCCACTCGATCGCCGGGATCCTCTCGGAGCTCATGAACACTTGGCCCACGGCGCGAGATCAGAGGTCGACAATCTCGGAGCCCAGTCCGAAGTGGTACGTCGCGATGTATGCGGGTTATGTACGGATGCCCGATGTCGGACGAGCAGATAAGCTATCCCGAGTTCCCCGACAATCACATAAATAGAACCCGACTTGGCGCGATCGGCTAGACCCATCTTCACCCTCATCCCCCACGACTTCCCTTCCCGGGACCACAGATCGCGCTCAGAGCAAGAAGCATTCTACCCCGACTTGAGCAACTCCAGCACCGACAGGATGAACACCATCCACACCGAGAAGGACGTGATTACCACGGCGCAAGTCGAGCCAGAGAGTCAGCCGCAGGATGAAGGGTACGACATCTACGCCCAGCGCCATCTTGACAAGTTCGAGCGGACCGAGGAGGAAGTGAAAGCCTGGGAAGCTTGTAGCAAGAGGGTTGCGCGCAAGTTTGATCACTACTTGCTCGCCATGATGTGTTTCCAAGTCGGTGAGTGAGGCACCCAGACGCGCGCCATCTCACATTGCCTCGCACCGTCTCGCACCGTCTCGCACCGTCAATACTACATATAACCACTGACATGTGAGCAGGCGTAAACTATATCGACAAGGCTGCGCTCGCCTGGGCGGTCCTCTTTGGGTTTCAGACCGACCTCGGACTCGTCGGCAAGGACTATAGCTGGGTCTCGTCCATGTTCTACTTTGGCTATCTGGCTGGTAAGTGACGGGCTCGCAGCACGGGAGACGACTCGGTGTGGCGCACGTTTTCTGAACTGGAGTTGTGCAGGTCAAATCCCTTCGGTCTACATCACCGCCCGATTGCCCCTTGCCAAGGTCATGGGCATCGCTTGTATAGGCTGGGGCATCCTCCTGCTGGGTAGCATGGGCTGCAAGAACTATGGTCAGATGTTGGCGATTCGCTTTCTTCTGGGCCTCATCGAGGCTCCTCTCGTGCCGAGCCTGGTCAGCTACACTGCCCTGTTTTACACCAAGAAGGAGGGCACGGCGCGGACGCTCATCTGGGGTGCGATGCAGGTGAGCGAGCCACGACGAGGTGCGCCACTGACGCCAGGGCGCGTTCTACCTCGTCTTCAGTCTCGTGGCGTACGGTCTCGGACACGTGCAGAACGACGCGTTGAGGCAGTGGGCTTGGATCTTCCTCGTTCTGGGATTACTGTCCGTGGTGCTCGGACTGGGCTGGCTGTTCTTGATGCCGGACACTCCGATGAAGGCCCGGTTCCTGTCAGAGGAGGAGAAGGTGGTGGCGATCGAGCGAGTGGCTGAGAACATGACGGGCACGAAGGGCCACACCTGTGAGCGAGCCGCGATGCCCCTACGTCTGCTTGAAAAAGATCTCCCCTCACCGGAACAGTCCAACCGCACCAGATCCTTGACGCGCTGTCGGACCCGCTGTACTACCTCACCATCCTCTACGTCTTCGTCTCCATGGTGCCCAACGGCCTGTCCAGCTTCAACAGTGCGTCACGCCAGAGCTCCTTCCCACTTTTAGAACTGACCCGACGTCCCCAGCCCTGGTCATCTCGTCTTTCGGTTTCAACCAGTTCAACACCCTCCTCGTCGGACTCCCTTCCTCCATCGTATCTGCCGGCAGTCTGATCACCTGGAGTTTCCTTGCGAGGCGGTACGGCGGCCTGCGTTCTATTGGTATGGCCCTACCCCTCATCCCTGCCATTGCAGGCATGGCGTCCGTCTACGCCACAACCTACGGCGACTACAGCAAGTGGGGCCGGGCCGTGGCGTACTGGCTCGTCAACTCGTACGCCGTCTGTTGGCCTTTCCTCCAATCCCACATCGGCGTCAACTTCGCAGGTCACACCAAGAGAGCCTTCGTGTACGGCTCGGTCCTCGTCGCCTTTGCTGCTGGCAATATTGTCGGGCCCTTCATCTTCCCAGCAGGCTCATCCAACTACTCCAAAGCCCTCGCCATCCTGCTGGTCTTCTTCTGTGTGCAGATCCTCATCGCGGCGGCGATTCGATTTTACATGGTGTGGTCCAACCGCAGGAGAGACCGGAAATTCGGCAAGGTCGACCGTCAGGCGGAGACTGCTGGAGCACTGGAAGGGTTGCAGGACAAGACGGATCGGGAGAACACGGCGTTCAGATACGTTTTGTAGGAGGAGCTACCAGTGCAATTGCGGGTCATGCCCGTTTTACTGTGTGGTGGCGGTTCGAGAGACCGTTCTCACTGCCACTCTTCGCTTTTCCCATGCACCATTTCCTATCCCCGCTCGTCAGCTACGTCCCCTAGTGCAGCAGTCTTTGTCCCATTAACTTGTTTCTGCCGCCGAGATGATGGCCGACCGCCGCCTAAACGGCCGGAATGACCGGGCGGACTCGCACGCCACCCAGGTGGCGGGGCGGTATCCCGCTCCGCTCCATCTATTTGGTCCGCTCTGGAATTGCTCCGCCTGCACCAGTCTTCCGGAATCCGCCGCCAGGTGGGTCCGGACCCCAGATCCCGGGATCTCAGACGCACGACCATGTCGCTCACGACTCCTTGCTCACGACTCCTCGCTCCTGCGCTAGAGATATGGTCCCCGTCGCAATTTCGAGCGGCCCCGCTCCGCAGCCCCAGCCCAAACCCTCCGCCCCGGGGGGTTCCTGTAGATCGATTCGAAGCGGATATGGGTGTGGAGCGAAGTACAAATACCGTCTAGTCAAGTTTCACCGGAGGAACATCACCAGCTCGCAACCTCCACAGCTATCCCCGAACCGAAGCCGACAAATAGCAAGCTCACACAGAGCAACAAACAGCAACAACAACGACAACAACAACAATGGGCGGCGGTGGTCATGCTTCTGGCGGCGTCGAAGCCGTTCTTGCCAGCGCCGAACAGACCGGCTGGAGAGGTCTTTTCCGCAATCCCAAGGTCTTCGCCCTCGCTGCCTTTGCATCGCTCGGAGGAGTGCTTTACGGTTATAACCAGGGTGTCTTCAGCTCTGTGCAGGTCATGCCGGAGTTCCACAACCGATTCGCCTCCACGGTGGGTCGGATGCACCGCGCATCGCTGCTAGTGTCCCGTACAAACATGCTGATATTTTTCAGCTTGACGACTCGGCCACCAAAGGCATGCTCACTGGCATTCTTGGTGAGCGGTGGCGCACCCTCCTTGTCCCTGTAGCACCCTCGCTGATCGAGCAGAGCTCGCATGCTTCTTCAGTGCCAGTCTGTCCGGATTTCTGGCAGACAAGTTCTCTCGCAAGGTGAGTCATGCTGTCCCCGGGATGAGCAAGTCGAGCTGATCACAACAGTACTCGATCTCGGCTTCGTGCATCATCTTCTGTATCGGATCAGCCCTCCAAGCCGGCGCAAACGACAATGTCGCCTATATCTATGGTCCGTACCGTCACGCTCAGAATTGCCGGGCCCGCACTAACCACGCTCGCAGCTGGTCGCTTCGTTACTGGTCTCGGCGTTGGAGCGATCTCCGTCGTAGTCCCCTTGTTCAACGCCGAGCTCGCCCCTCCCGGCATTCGCGGCACTCTGGTGGCTCTCCAGCAGCTTTCCATCTGCTGTAAGTAACCTTGAATCCAAAGACACTGCAGTAGCTCACGGCGTGCATATGTTCAGTTGGTATCATGATTTCGTATTGGATCGGGTTCGGCACGAACTTCATTGGAGGTACCACCTACCCTGGACAGTCTTCGGCAGCTTGGAGGATCCCCCTTGCCATCCAGATCGTTCCGGGAATGATCCTCTGCATCGGCGCGCTATTCCTGCCATTCTCGCCCCGGTGGTTGATGCTCAGAGGTGCGTGATCAGCACCGCGAGGCTTTCGCAATGCTGACAAATACATACAGACCGAGAGGAGGAGTGTCTCCAGACCCTCTGCAAGCTTCGCAACCGTTCCGCCGACACCCCAGACATCCAGGTAGGTAGCCCCGTCACATCACCTCAGGGACAGAGCGCTTGCTGACATGTCTCAGTACGAGTTCAAGGCGCTCAAGGCGGAACGCATGGTCGACAAAGAGACCGCCAGGATCCGTTATGGCGAGGACATGCCGCGCTACAAGGTCGAGCTCCTCGAGTACAAGCGCATCTTCACGACCAAGGTCCTCACCCAGAGGCTCCTTCTCGGTGTGGCGATCAACATGCTCGGCCAGTTCTCTGGCATCAACGGTGGGTTAGCCACATTTCCTTGGACTAGACACCGAGCTGAACTCCGCTCAGCTGTGCTGTACTACGCGCCCACGATCTTCCAGCAGGTAGGCCTTTCGGGCGGAACGACATCGCTCCTTGCCACTGGAGTCGTCGGTATCGTCTTCTTCCTGGTCACCGCCCCGGCCGTCTTCCTGATCGACAACGTGAGTCGCACGTCCTAAGCGCATGCGTTACAACATGGGCTGACGAGTCCAGATCGGCCGAAAACCTCTTATTATCTGGGGCGGCATCAGCATGACGATCGCCCACGCTGGTATCGCGGCGATCATCGCCGTCTATGGAAGTGCTTTCGACGTGTACAAGACAGCCGGTAACGCTGCCATCTTCCTCGATATGTTGCGACACAGACAAACAGCCCTCCTACTGTGCCCTTCCTCTGACCAACTCAGTCTTCTGGTACACCTGCACGTACGGCTGCACCTGGGGCGCCGCCAACTGGGTCATCGTCGCCGAGACTCTGCCTCTCGACATCCGCGGCAAGGGTATGGGTCTGTCGACGTCGATGAACTGGATATCGAACTTTACTGTAGCCCAAATAACTCCGATAATGATCACCAACATTGGCTACAAGGTGGGTCTGCCACTGGGGTCCTAAAGGAAAACATATTGACAAACGTCAGACCTTCCTCGTCTTCATGGTGTTCTGGTCATCGGCACTCTATGGGGTTACTTCATCCTTCCCGAGGTGAGTGACAAGTTCTCACGGTCGTTCAAGGACTCGGCCTGACACACGCGTGCAGCTCAAGGGACTCTCACTCGAGGAAGTCGACGAGATCTTCAAGGACCAGACTGGCGCGCAATACAACGAGATCCGCGACCGTGTTGGTCGGGAGCTCGGTCTTGACAGGCTCGTCGATGCGGTGCACGTGGAGCACGCCGAGGCGGACCACAAGACGCATGACCTGCAGGAGGTCGAGGATGCGTCGGAGAAGGTGTAGGCGGTGCAACTGGCTTGTTACGTGTTCAGGGGGTTTCGAAGCCAGCCCAGGAAATCGGGGGAGGCCTACCAGGACGGTTCCGCGGCGGCCCATCGAAAAACAGGGAGGAGGCAAGAGTGATCGCCCATTCTTTTCTTGAGCCGTGGGAAGTATACTGTAAGAGTAGCTCGGGTAGTCGTGGAGATCGATGCATACCTCGCCGGTTCATAAATTGCAACAGCGGCGACTCGAGCGACTGATAAATCGATCGCTCGTTCACTTTTGGGCCCACCACGACATTTGATCAACCACTATATATGTATGAGTTACTCGTACTGTATTTTTCCCGTCTTCGTAGCGTTCACCATTCTCTCCCTATCCCAAAGCTAACACAGTACCCTTTCGACTCCAGCCGGATCCGCTCGTCCCATCCTGCTCACAGACCGTGTCCAGTCTGATTGGTCGAAGGAACTCCCTTCCACAAGCTGACTTTTCCGAAATGCCAGAACGCATCCTGCCAGGTGTTCCAGATGTGGTATCCAAATGGACACATCCTGACCGCGTAACTGATGCCGAGGCCGTCGAGTGCTTGAGAGAATGCCTTGGTGTCGTCGAAAGCGGCATCGTACTGTCCATATGAGAGATAAATGCTCCGGTTGGTAAGGGCGGGATTCTTGGCGGTCTGGTTCGAGTTGATATAGGTGTTGAGCGGGGCGGCCGTTGATCCTTGGGCGCCTGAGAAGAACCCGAAATAGTTGAAATGCGAGGTGTAGTTGATGTAGATCTCGCGGGTCAAGATGGATCCCTGCGACAGTCCCGCAAAAGCCCTTCGGCTCGAGTCGTTGTAAACGTGATAGGTCGATTCGATATACGGGAAAAGATACGTGCTGTATTGCTTCGCGATGGTTTGAACGGACGGCGCCGATTCGTTATTGATCCCCAGCCAGGTAGGCATCACCACAACCGTAGGCTCGATACAGCCTCCCGAGATGAGTTGATCGAGCATGTTGCCGACGAAGCCCTGCGCTTGCCAATCACCTGCTGCACCGCCCCCACCGTGCGAAAGGTATAACAGTGGGTATACCTTGCTCGAAACACCGTCGTCATATTCCAAGATTCACTGCATAATTCTTCCACAGCATAGCACCTGCGCTCGAGGATGTCAGTGTTTTAACCGATCGGGCCGACTACAGTACTCAGTCCCGTCGCAACCATTTTGGCATCGAACATGTCATGCTTGAGCCTTTTGTTCAAGTAGCTCGTACCGTCTGGGTGCGGGTTGGGATGGTCTTGAGTAGCTCGCAGGACGGGACGAGGAAATGGCATGTTGCTGCTATTGTAGGCACTGCGCGAACGTCTATCGGGTCTATCGGGTCATCGGGTCACGCACAGCCTCCCTTGTGTGATGATGGCATTATGTGTCGTATCCTGTATTCGAGTATTGTATTGCGCGTACTGAACTGGAGTCTTCCGACGAAGTACAAGTACTGTACTCGTACTGTATTACGCCTCCCATTTTGATCCAAATGCTCCACACCCCTCTCTCGACCCCCGCCTCGGCCAATGCGTCCACCGGGCGAGAACTCATAGACCACCTCCGGGCCAGAAAGAACTCAACGTCGCGAGATCGGCCGAAGGAAGGCTAACTCGGGGTCAGATCTCGCTTCATGTCTTCGACTGCAGAAGGATCTCTGTAAGACTCACAGGTCCGGCGCCAGATCGCTGTTCGGCGAGTGCCCAATGATGTTCCAAGTCGGTGTACTCTGCAGCAACTCGTACAGCATGGTGCTTGCGTTTGTGAATCCCGATGTCGCCATGTAGCATTGTTGTTGAGGAGCAAGGAGATCCACGATATGGACCGGGCTTGGGGGAGTCCATGGCAATAGATTTTCGAGCTGAATCCGTGTTCTAGATGATATCATATTGGATCAACTGGAGCTTCAGCTTTGTGAACAACTCGTCTCAATTCCGAGTTCCTCTGGGCCTCCAGATCCTGTTCGCCCTCCTGGCCCTTCTACTCCTCAACGTGTGCCCCGAATCACCTCGATGGCTCCTCAGGCAGGGTAGGGAGGAGGAAGCCCGACGTGTCCTCGAGCAGCTCTCGGTTGAGCCGCCCGAGTCGCGAAGTCGGCAGGCCGACGTCGATTTCCAGCTCATCAAAACGGCTCTGGAAGAGGAAGAGGCCGCCACGTCGATCAAGATGGGCGGGAAAAAGGTTTCGCCGCTGCGCGCTTGCTTCACCAATGGGAAAGAACGTTACTTCCATCGGGTCCTCCTTGGTTTCGGAAGCCAGTTCATGCAGCAGTTGTGCGGACTCAACTTGTGGGTGGTCCCATATCCTCGATGCTATTACTGTACGCTCGCTGACGATTCAGGATCGCTTACTGTGAGCCCCAGCCGGGTCCCGCACAACCGACTACTGTACTCACTTAAAGCGTGTGACTGACAGTTCAGATGCGCCCGTCATTTTCGAGCAGTCGGTTGGACTGAGTCATGAGATGTCTTTGCTTCTTTCGGGCTTTGACGGCATTGTCAATCATCTCGGCTCCTGGCCTTCGATCTGGACCATCGAGCGTATTGGACGGGTAAGTCATGTCCAAGTCTGCAGGATGACGACGACGATGGCTGACATGATCGCTTCTCCAGCGAAAGCTCATGCTGTGGTCTGTGGCCGGTCAGTGCGTGTGCATGGCGCTCCTTGCGGGAGGTACCTCTGTCACCGCCAAGGGTCCTGGGATCATCGCCACCGTTGGAATTTTCTGCTTCAGGTGAGTCCATAGCGATCTGTGCAGCAGCACTCGGACCTGTAGATGTACGGATCCGAGTACAAGTACATAGATCACCTACCTCGAAACGAGGCTGATCCAGACCAGTTTCTTCTTCGCCAGCGGCTTGCTCTCGGTGCCGTGGCTCCTTCCTGCGGAATACGCCCCCCTTCCAATCCGCTCTTGCTCAGCCGCCATCGGCTCGGCCTCCAACTGGCTCGTAGGTCCCCTTCAAGCACATGTCAATCCAGTCCAGAGCTCGATCCTCGGTGCTGATCTGCTTGACTTCAGTTCAACTTCGTCGTCGTCGAAATCACGCCCGTGTCGATCCACTCGATCGGATACAAGACCTACATATACTTCAGCATCTTCAACTTCTGCTTCATTCCCCTCATTTACTACTGTTATCCTGAGCCTGCCGGGTTGAGCCTGGAAGAAATTGACCTGCTGTTCACCGGCGACAAGGTGTTGATGCATCTCCCGGAGGATATGAGGCTTACCAACTCCGTGAGTCGCTCAGGGCCATATTGAAAAGAAATTGAGAGTGCTGATCGTTATAGCAACACCAGCTACAAGGACGCGAGGGGAGCTCGGGGGACCTGGAGCAGGGCACAACGGGAAGAACGGAGGACGTCAATGCAAAGGACAAAAGCAGTGTGGAGCACCTCGAGTGAAGTGGACGCAGCGTGAGGATGATACCATCCCTGTGTGGCGAAGCAATGTGCATGGTGGCGGGCGGTGCGTGATGCGTGGTAGCTTGCACACCATACTGTATCTATGTATGCAACGAACACGATGTGGAACTCGGTCTCCGGCAAGTGTTCAGTAGTTTGGCAAAACCCATAAGCTCGAAAATGAAGCGGGGACAATGTACTGCAGAGCTCCTCGCCATGCATTCTGCACTGCGTCGTACTGTGCTCGTACGTTTCAAGCCTCTCCCCCCTTCAGCCTCTTCCTCTCCTTTTGCGCCGCCTTCTTCCTCCTCGCCCGCTCAAGCTGCGCCGAAGTCTTGGTCCGGGCATCGATGTCGTTCCCTCCATCTATCATCGCAATATCCTCGTCGTCAGCCACCGCTTCTGGGGCCTCTACCGCCTTCACACCCGTCACCGCCTTCGCTGTCTTCGCCGTCTTCGCCTTCTGCCCGGGAACCTTGGAAGCTTCCGTGTCCACCTCGTCTCGCTTCCTCTTATTCCCGTTTTCCCCCTGGTGCTCCGCCTGGTTTTCCTTGATTGCACCTTTCTGCGACTTCCCTGCCTTTTTCTTGAGCCCTCGTTGGAGCCCGTTCGTCTCCCCCTCGTTCCTAACGAAGCAGGCCACGAAGAACCCGTTCGTCTTGTCCTCCCGCGGCAGACACCGAATCACCGACTCTGCCATCTCTGTGACTTCATCAGCCAGCCACCCAATCACAAGTCCGCCGACAACGAGTCGACGACACGCCGTAGGAGACCGAGGAACACTACTCACGCTCATCGTCCCCCATCTCCTCTGGCCGACCCCTACGTTCCCAAGACGGCAGCACTTCGCTGCGGTCTGCCAATCTCCACCCGCGTTCCTTGGCTATTCCCGAGGATATCGCGGCGAGGACGACGCGCTCGTCTTCCTCTGCGTGGATGGAGCAGGTGGAGTAGACGACCCGACGGGCTGAGGGGACTGCGGAGTGTCAGCGAGGTGCGCAATGTCGAGCCGATTGCATGGTCAAACGTATCGGGTGTCTTCCGCGAAAGAGGGTGGGATGGGGTGTGATAGACTGAATGGGAAACTCCACGTACAGCGGAACGCATGCAGGATCATCTGTAGTTGGAACGAAGCGAGTTTCTCGAGTCGCGAGGACTGTGCGTCGGGTTCATCGACTTCTGCGAGGGTCGGGTCAGCATGAACGCGTGGATACACGGAGAGACCCATGCTCATTGACGCGGAGCCGCTGGGGCGACGGCATGATGGTGCGATGGAGGATGGGCCGAAGAATGGCAAAAGTCGTACGCACCATCCTCGAGCAGGTAGTCTAGACGATTGACGATACCTGAACCTGAGCAACTGGGATCTAGCAATCTACGACCGCGATCAGTCCTCGAAACACTTGAATCCAGACCGCTGAACGCCAGAGGAAACGCGCAAAGGGTGCTCGGCGCACTCACATCCGCGTAATCTTTGCAAACTCCGGATCATGCGGATCCGAATCGGTAAAATCCGCTCGGCGGGGGATGACGTTCCGACATTGTCCCTTTGCGAGCATCTTCTCGAGCGTTGCGAATCGGGGGGCGGATCGCTCGAAGGCGAGGAGACGGGATTGGGAGGACATGAGAGCGGAGATGTAGCTGGTTTTGTTGCCCGGCGCGGCGCTAACAGTGGAAAGACGAGCGTCAGCATGGTTAATGTTGAATGAGGGGATCTCCATTTGAGTAGGGGGATAAATGAGGTCGAAATGATGGTCAGTAAGTGAGAGTTGGTGGATCGATTGCCCGCGTCCGTGTCCGCGCCCGCTGCACTCACGTCGCATCGATGCACTCCCCCTCGTCCTGTGTCCACCCTTCCATGAGGACCTTTGCCGGGAAGCAACTCGCCTTGTCCTGGAGGATGACCGCTCCGGCTTCATACCACTTGTCGCCGACCCACCAATTTGTCGACGGAGGGAATACCAACAGGCAGTCTGGCAGGTGGGGGTCCATAAAATACTTGCCCTTCGGCACGGGGTACACAGCCTCTTCGACCCTCTCGAACCCTTTCATCTTGAGGTGGGTAAACAGCGCTTCGATCGACCAATCCCCCGATCGGTGCAGAGCGACATTAGGGTTCCACCGTACGTATCTCGCCGAGACCTCCGTGGAGCTCTTTGCTAGGTCCTCCTTCCGAGACACGCCGGCTTTGAGCTGCAGACGGACAAGCTCGGCTTTCAGTCGGGCTTGGTGTCGCGTGAGAGCTTGCTTGGGAGGCCATTTGTCAGATGCCTCGACACCTCGTGGGGAGTAGAGGAGGTCGTGTGTGAGGACGAGCAGGAGAGAGGACGACGAAGGGGCATGCCGCGGGACTTTGCGAGGGAAGGTGAGTCGCTCGAGTGAGGAGAGGGGTACGGTGGTGAGGAGTTGTTGGAGAGTGGATTTGTCTGGTCCCATCAGCAAATCACGACTCACCCTTTCGGACGAGGCGGAAATGGATTGATAACTAAGATCACTCACATTTGAGCGTCTCGATGACCACTGTTCAGACCGGGTCAGCCGGCAGTCCCATGCGATCATTGGTCAAGAGACCGGGAACCCTCTCACACGCCAGGATCCGCTTCGCCTCGCCGGGCGTCGCCTTCACGCCCGCAGCAGCCAGAGAACCCTTCACCGACCCCTGGTTCTTCTCCAGGTGATCCAGCGCAAGCGCCGCGGACTTGTAAAAGTTCATGATGACTGTGACTGTGACTGTGACTATGCATTCTCAGCTACAATCGGACACGCATTATCTACGTTACATACACGAGGACAAGCTGCGTACTCGAAGTGGAACCGAGGCGGATCCGCTCCGCAATGTAGACCAGGTCTGAGCTCGTCAGCGTGATCCGACGGGCGATCGAAGAGCATATGAGGCGGAGGATCAAATAGAAGATCAGGAACAGTATATGGTGTGCAGCACGGGTGGTCTGACAATGTAGATAAGATTTGTTAAACATCACGAGAGCGAGAGCGGTTGCGGGGGGATGCCGGCGCATTCTGAGAGAGCGCAGGTCATTATCGAAGCGCAAGACTCACACGACTTGCAGCTGGCAGCCTCCGAGGCTGCTCCGATCTCCCGGTGAGTGGTCAAGCGCTTATCTACTGCGACAACAGTGGAATGAAGGAAATTAGACGGAGGAAAGACGGAAGAGCAGATGGTCCGACGTATGAGTTGCGCTGTGGGTCGAAATTCTCGAAGGGGCCAAAACATTTTGATCCCGCCTCCCCTGGGTCTTTTTGTACCGCCCTTTTAACGTTTCAGAAGCGCATAGGACGTTTCAGCGGGTACTGGACGGGTATTTTACACTTGTACTTGAACAGTGTCGCCGGGCATGTACTTGTACTGGTGCACTAGCAGTCATCGGAGGTGAAACAGCCTTTGCCATTGCCCTTGCGCGTTGTCAAGGCAGAAAAGAGGAGCGCAAACGACACTCACCGGCTGATGATCGCTGTGTTGTTTGTGGCGCACAGACCGTGGTTGACCGTGGTTTCATGTCATGGTCATCATCATCATTGTCAACGATATCTTCCTTCCTTCCTTTCATCTTTCTCCTCGTCTCTTCTTCCTTGTCGCGCCGCCCATCTTGCTCATCTTGTCGCGAGACCACCACAACCAACCACACGACCCAGCCATAGCCATGCCGGTCGTCAAGGCTCCACCGGCGCCCAGAGCTATGGCTGACGCCGCCGCCGCCGTCGTCACCTCCCCTCGGTTCACACTCGACGAAGCGCACAGGGCGGCTGCGGTACATGATCTGCTCGTCTACGGTCTTGTCGGCGGTGAGTTCGGATGGGAATGGGAGGGCTTGAGCAAGACCACGACGCGAACGCGGGTAGAGGGGAATGTCGAGGAGCAGCTCAGGGGATCGGGGAATGTCAAGGGCAAGGTGAGTACCTCGATTGGTCATACGTACCAGTTGACTTGGCTTACGGGAGCAGAGGACCGCCGTTTCGGCGCACAAATGGGTCACGGAGGCGTGAGCCTATTCCGGGAGTCTCGGGGAATTAACACTGACACTCTACCTGTTCGTGACAGGATGGAGGCGCTACAAGACATGCACGACGAGGATGGACCGTCTGAGCCCGACGTGTGCTGGGAGTGGACCATCCGGAAGTGAGGACCCTACCTACCACCACCCACAACCACCTGGACAATGCACCTCATCATGTACGAGTACTCGAGTACAGTGTGGCTTACGACTCAGTATTGGGGCCGCATTCCTCCGCTTGGCTTCTACCCGATCCTTCCACCTCTCCACCATCCCGGAAACGACAACAGCTGAGTCCGCCTCGACGTCCACTTCCACCCCAAGACACCGCGCGGTGATACGGGCGTCGAAAGCCGTCCGGCTAGGTCGGAAGAACAAGTACAAAACCCTGGATAGCCTCGACACCGTCGTCATCGACCTACAAGGTTACACGTTTGGGGAGCTGGTGGAGAGCGGTCTTGACGGGAGAAAGCTGGTGAGGACGAAGGAGGCTGGAGGGTGGAAGTTGATGCTGGGTCCGGGATCTCTCATGCGAGTGAGTCAACGGTTCGAGCTCAGTGGTACGGTATACAGTAAAGTGGCATCCCGAGCTTCGTTCACCACCATCCCCGCTCAGTCCTGGCCGCGCGACCGTAGAACGGTTGTCCCGTGGTCAAGAATGATGGCGTGACTGTCGCTCACCCATTCGCCGCAGAGGGGATGCCATACATGTTTCTGGACGAGCGGGGGGGACGACAATGTTCCCAGCTTTGTCTTCTCAACCCGGCTCGACTGGCATCTTGAGCAGGGACAAGAGGTGATCACCCAGGCTGGTCTAGGTGAGCGACATATCTGCATTTCCCAACCCAACAAGGTCGGACCCATGTTCAAGCTGACGTCGTCCTATCCAGCGCTGCCTCTTGAGTGAGTTGCTCACTCCTGCCGTCGGTGCTCTGATGCTGATACCAGTCCACTTGGGTAGTCAGTGCGAACACCCGGATCATCGCAAGAATAGGAAGATCTGGCCCGAGGAGGACGAATCGGCGGTACGCATCGAGCAGACAGAGCAATTGCTCGTGAATTGTCAAGGCGCCCAAGCCGAAATCGATCGATATCGCGCCCGGACTCGTCAAGCCAGCACGGCATCGACATTTTCTCCTGACCGTGCGGCGGCCTCAGAGACGCCCGATGCCTTGGTCCCAGACCCGGCCGCAGAGGCGAAGCACTCTTCGCCCACGCCCCCGATTGCTTCGCCGACAGGAGCCCGCAGATCCGACCGCTCCACGCCCCTCTCCCCACGAAAATGCTCGCAGGCTCATTCGCCTCCCGTCGACCTCCTAGAGTCATCCCCTATCTCATCCCCGGTACTCCCCTCCTTCCCTTCCACTGATCGACCCGCCACCACCACCGCCACCGCGGCGGCTAGCGTCTACTCGTCTCCTCTCACCCGGACCTCCGATATCTCTTCAGGCGCCAATTTGCCCGTTTCACCATGCTCCCTCAATACACCGCACACACCGATACAGGTCTTTGCGTACGATACGTCCTTAAGCCCCAAGATCGCCACGCCAGTCAAAGATCCGGCGGCCATGCTCTCTTCCCATAGCCAGTCGTACGACACCATCCCCCTGTCCGGAGGGCCCAGCGACGCCACCCGGTTCGGTGGTGAAACACTGGAAGGAAACGACTCCCTGGGGATCCAGAACGGGGGAGGGGCGGAGGGAATGCCCTGTCCTATGGAGATACTGGGGTCGTCATGGGCGGCCGTGGACCACCCAGATTTGGGGATGAACGGAGAGCTGGATTGCCAGAATCAAATGTCAAAGCCAGCGACGAAAGTGACGGCAGTGACGGCAGTAGAGGCGCGCCAGGAACTGGACCCACTCGCTGGGAATGTCTCGGAAGAGGACATGGACCTGGACGACTATCTGGAATTCTCGAGCACCTCCCCAATCGAAGCGAACGGTCCTGCTCACGGTGACTCACCCCAGGGGATCAGTCACCGTGCCGAGCATCGCGATCGATTGGCGGTAGACGGTCCGGCGGCGCACCATTCGTACGGCGACGAGCCAGGGGGACTGGAGGCGGGAACGGGAGAGCAGCCGGAGGAGGAGCTGGGTGGGGGTGTGCAATCTCCTCGGCCACGCTCGTACCCTGCCCCAGGGGAACCAGAGCGGGAAGAACATCAAGACGCGCTCGGAACGTCAGTATCCCGAGAGCCGACTACCAGCGAGCTGGATAATGAGCTTCTGGACGAGCTTCTGGAGGATGTTGAGATGGAGGAGGCCTCACGAGCGTGTCGCGGTGAAGCTACCGAGAAGATGGATGATGATAAAGAGACGGAGCAACCATCGCAGGTGGAGGACATGGCGGGGCGAGCGTGGGCGAAGATCGATGACGAGAATCAACCCTCGGGCAGTGGAGACATCTGTGGACCGAGACGGTGCGACTTTCAGGCTCAAGAGGACTTTTCATTGTCCGGGGATAGTGACGGAATAATGGTCAACGCCGCTCCACTCCAGGCGGCCATTCCATTCACCCCCTCCCCCTCTATTCGAAGCGACGACTCCCCGCGCCCTCCCGACTTTCAGAAGACCTCGAGACGGCGGAATCGTCAAAACTCTCTCAAGATCCACCCAAGCGGACATCAGATGAAGACCCGAGGGCAGTACAAAGCAGCGGTCGACCGAGCGGTTCTCTCGGCTCTCAAGAAGTCTGTACTGCGTGAGCGTTCGGCGGCGGCGTCGGAACGGGCCTGGCGTACCGACGAGGTTAGGCGGCGTGAAGAAGCGGAGTTGCGGGTGAGCGACCTTGAGTGTGAGAAGGAGGGTTGGGGAAGGGAAAGAGCGATGTTGATTGGGGAGATCAAACGGCTTCGGGGGTGGGAGCTGAGCGAGCCGACCGAGGGTGACGAGCATCACGATGGACCTGGGGATGGAGATGGAGCGACACAGGGGGAGGTAGGGATTGGGCTCAAGAGGGCAAGGACGAGGAAGTACACCGTGGGCGAGGTCCCGTCGTTTAAGCCGTTCATGCCAGACGGGACCACTGGCACTAGAACCGAAGGCGTGCTGAGCAAGTCGCGCACGGAGCAGCAGTGACGCGTGAGCGATGGCGAGGGGTTGATGGGGCTGTGGCAGAGAATGTTACCGCGATTGGGGCGGCGCCTCAATATGTTTTCTACGTACTTTCTTTAGGTATTTTGGACCAAGAGCTCTGTGTATCATAGTTGAGAATGACATGAACCATGTCCACGTGTGTACAAACTCGCTACGTGATCGGAATCGAGCAACGGCGCCGCATCTGACAGCGTGACATCTGGTTCAACTCACGGCTCACCCGACTGTCGAACCGGTACCAGCCGCGGGATCAAATGTTTCGGTTGTCGTCGCCGTCGTTGACGCCATCGATTGTGCCTGATTTCCGGGCGGGTCTTCGTGATTTCTGATATTTCTGATTGCGTTGACTTTTCGACCACCACCACACATTTCTTTCTGTTGACACCGTTGACACCGTTGACACCTCTACATCCCGCGACATCTCGCAACATCTTGTCATTCGCATCGACACGTCCCATCATGGCCACTAACATCACCTTCCACCCGGGTGAGTCTCCACGCCGGGCGGATATCACGTTCGATCCGCAACGTCGCAATCTGGGTTCAGAACCGTGGCGCACCGTCGCACCGGCGTACCGTCTTCTCGTCCATTTGCTAACCCCCGCTAGGCGCCGTGACGCAGGACGAGCGAGCAGAGCATCTCGGCCAAAAGGGAGCGACGATCTGGCTCACCGGGCTTTCTGCCAGCGGAAAGGTGGGTGGGCAGTCTACGATGAGCGCGACACGATGAGCACGAGCAACTGTCTACGAGACCAAACACAATCCCTCGCAAAGATTGCTACTTGATCAGATCCCACCCACACCCCACCCACACCCCACCCACACCCCACCCACACCCCACCCACACCCCACTCACACCCCTCCTTGATCTCCCCGCTGACACCGCTCAGTCCACCATCGCCACGGCGCTCGAGCAGCATCTCCTGCACAAGAAACTCCACTCGTACAGGCTTGACGGGGACAACATCCGATTTGGGCTGAACAAGGTGAGTCGGCGCGGGTCCGCGAGCGGGACGCGAGCGGCGCGGCGACACTAGTGGGGAGAAGCGGCGCGGCGACACGAGTGGAGAGAAGCGGAGGAACAATCGCACTGTTCGTTGCACGATGAACAGCGTGGTGCAGCTGGGCGCGGGCGTGGGAGTGGAATTGAGCATGGGATGGACGGAGCTGTGTCTCTTGTGTAGAGTGCTGGGTCCAGCACTCGAGCCGCTCCGAGTCGTCGCTGACGCCGATCCAGGACCTCGGGTTCGACCAGGCCAGCCGGGTCGAGAACGTGAGTCGACGTGGCGTTGATACTTCCTTTGCGCCTCTCCAGCGGCATTGGCATGGGCTCGAGGGGGCCTTCCTTTCGTCTTCTATCGTCCTGTCGCGCAGGGGAGATGTGCTCCGTGGCCGTGTTTGCCTTGCTCGCCTTGCTCGCCTCACTCGCCTTCTCTCCTTCTCGACGTTGCCAGGTTGTTGTCCTGCTTGTCTATCCTATTCTTCACTCCCCCTTCAACATGACTCCACGCATCATCTCGCCGTTTCTCCCTGGTCTTCTGCAGCCGCGCTCTGCTCCCCTCGCTCTGCTCCTGTGGAATTCAACCCCGACTACCCCTCCCCCAACGCTCTTTTGCGCTTTCCCCTTCCGCCCCTCTCGCTTCTGCCCGGCCCCTCTCTCGCCCCCCCCCCCCCCCCCCCCCCCCCCCCCCCCCCCCCCCCCCCCCCCTCCCCCAGGCCGCCGCGCTGACGCGCGCCCAGATCCGCCGCATCGGCGAAGTCTCCCTCCTCTTCTCCCTCTCGTGCAGCATCACCCTCACCGCCTTCATCTCCCCTTACATCTCGGACCGTGACCTCGCGCGATCGCTGCACGAGAAGCACTCCCCGCCGATCCCTTTCATCGAGGTGTTTGTGGATGCGCCGCTGGATGTGGTGGAGCAGCGGGATCCGAAGGGTCTGTACAAGAAGGCCAGGGCGGGCGAGATCAAGGGTGAGTGTGGTTTTGCTTCGACGGGCCAAAGATGTGTGTGGCGTTGGTGCTCCTGTTCGTGCTCGGACTGTGGCTCGGGCTCGGGCTTGTGCCCGGGCTCGTGTCCGGACCGCTGCAATTTCACCTATCGTCGACATCTCCACCCACTCTTGATGCTCGTTGCGCCAACCTGGCGCCGACGTTAGGTTTGCATGAAGACAGGATCAGGACGAAGCCGATCAGCACGTGCCGGTCCTGCCTCCGAACAAAGCGATCACTCAGCACTCACTTATCCATACCCCCACTTCACTTCCGTTTACCCAATTCTCCACGCGTTCCCTCCACGTCCTTCCCTCTCGTTCGTTCCGCCGACTTCACGCCCTCATGTTTGATCCCCCGCTGACGCCACCGACAGACTTCACCGGCGTCTCGGCGCCTTACGAAGCCCCCACCAAGCCCGAGATCCACATCCGGACAGACGAAGTGGACGTCAAGGGCGCTGTGGCGATCATTGTCGAGTACCTCGAGAAGCAGGGTCTCATCCCGGCCTAGACGGGATTTAACGATCCTACAGATGTCGCAGAGCCTAGATCAGACCAGATCATACAGTTGCATGCATTGTTATAGCACCGGCATAAGCTCTCCACTTCCAGATTGGCCGCGTCAACTCTTCAACTCTTCGTTTTGCTCTGCAGTCCGGGACTCTAGCCGAGCCTAATTATACTCGAGAACACCTGTTCTGACATGACAGCTTTGGTATGATCTTTTTGCACGCGTGTCCAAATCTGAGAACCGACTATGCCTCAAACTTGTTGAACTCCCTATACCATAGCCAGTCGTGTGTTACGCCAAGTCCCGCTCAGTTCACACCCACACCGCCACCTGTCGTCCTGCCGCTGGTATATGTCCTGAATCATCAGTCCGACTGATCCCGCCTTTCACTCACTTTCTCGACCCGGCCCAAGGCCTCGGGGCGGGGAACATTCCCTTCATGGGGAATGTCCAGTTGCCAACCACTGCGGGTGGTTCGGGCGCCTCGTCCTCTGCGCCATTCTGCGCCTGGGGCTGGGCATACCCATACCCGTTCGACGCGGGCCTGTTGGTCTCCGCCGGACCGGGTGGTGCGGGAGGAAGAACCGGAGCGACCGAAGCGCGCTTTGCAGCTGGGGAAAGTCCTGGTGGGGGTGGAGGCGGTGGGAAAGCTGTGGCTGTGCTCTGCGGTCTACCGGGCGTGGAGGATGGACTGGGCGGGACTGCTCGGGCCGAAGCACCGCTCGAAGCGCGAGAGCGATTCGCAATGGCTCGCGCAGCGGGACTCATCCCTGTAGGCAGAGGAGGGGGCGCGTCGTCTTCATCGTTGTCGTAGTCGTTGGCTGCTGGTGGTGGGGGGACGGCCCGCGGCGGAGCGGGAGGTGCCGGTGCAGGCGGAGCGGGAGGGGGCATGGTGCGCGCCGGAGCCGCCGGAGCGGGGCTTGAGCCGGACGAGAAGGAGCCGGAAGAAGGCCGCTGAGGTAGCGTTGGCGGAGCAGGTGGGGCGAGACTGTTCCGCGATGAAGATGGAGGGAGGGGAGGCACACTTCGGCCGGGAGCAGAAACCGACGGGGTACGAGCGGGGAGGGAAGGAGGTCCAGTGGGTCTCGGAGGCGGAGGGGGCGCGCGCTGGATGTGAGCGACTGTCTTGAGCGGAGGACTTACAGGTGGGGCGCCTCCTGGTGGTGCGGGCGGAGGAGGAGGCACGGACCGCTGCGAGGCGAGGTCAGCACTGTTTGAAACGGGTACGATGACGGGCCCCGCTTGGGACTTCACTCACACCACCGGCGGGGGGCCTGTTGGGCAAGACCGGTGCGCGACCAGGAAGGGGTGGAGGGGCCGGAGCCGACCGTGCCGGAGCAGAAGGAGCTGGGGGCGGGGGTGGAGCCGGTGGGGCGCTCCTCGCAGGAGGTGCTGGTGCCGGTGGAGTCGATCTTCCAGGAGGCGGAGGGGGCATCCGCGGCGGGGCAGGAGGTGGTGCCGCGGGAGACGGTCTGGATGCGACTGGCGGCGGAGGAGGGGGCGCAGGGGGTGCGGGTGGCGCGCTAGAGAGGGGTTCAGCGAGGTTCAGCGAATCGATCGAAGAGAGGCATCCATTGGGCCACTCACACTCTTCCCGGAGGAGCAGGGGGTCGAGGCGGTCCTCTGCTGGGAGGACCGGGCGCGGGTGGTGGCGGCGGTGCTGGCGCGGGAGGTGCGCGAGTCGGGGGTGCCGGCGAAGGCGGAGCTGGAGGCGGGGGCGGAGGCGGCGCAGGGGGACCTCTGCTTGGTGGTCCCGGTGGGGGAGGTGGTGCGGGAGGCCCTCTCGTCGGAGGGGCGGGGTGCGGGGGAGGAGCACGTTTGGGCGGGCCACCAGATGGTACAGGAGGAGGAGGAGGTGCCGACGTGGGCTTGGATGGGGCCTTGGGCAACCCCGGCACAGCAGGTGCTTTGGCTAATGTCGATGCGCCGGCTAGAACGGGCACGGTCAGTGTGGGCTAGGGCCGCTAGTGAAGAGATACGACTTGGACTCACGCGCTCCGGTCTTCTTGAGTGTGGGCATACCGCCGGCAAAGAGCCCTGCGAGCTGCTGCGCAGGTCCATCGGAGCCCGACACGGGAGCGGCGGAAGCACCGCCTCGTCCACTGCTCGCACCACCACCCATGCCCATGCCCCCACCGCCGCCGCCGCCGCCGCCGCCAGACGGCTTGCCATCTACGGCTGGAGCCGAGCGATCATTGGTAGTCGCCTTCTTGAGCGCCTTGCCACCTGCCTGATCAGCACGGGTGCGGAGGGATGAGCGGAAGATCAAGCAACCTAACGTACCTTGGATCTGGGAGAGGAGGGCGGCGTTCATGCTGTGTCAAGAGCTCGGGCGAGCAAGCCGTGGTGAGACCTCTGATGCTGGAGCGGGGGTGTATAAACTTGATCGTGTCGTATACCTTGCGCTGATGTGAGTCTGAGCTGAACAAGAGAGATGTTGAGCGTGGGAGAGAAGATGAGAGAGAGAGAGGGAGAGATAATAGGTCTCTGCGATGTCGTCTCGTCATTGCCGTTGCCGGGAACACCGCTTCCACTCCGCCGCGGGATCAAAAATGGGTTTGGAGCTTATTTGATCCCGCTGCGCCCCCGGCTGTTACCCGAAGCAGCCGCCACAGCCACAGCACAGTCATCTCTCTCACTCTTCTCTCTCTCATCGCCTTTGGATACTCTCAGGACCGTCTGCTTTCATACGCCTACATCGTCACCACAGACACCTCCGGATCTCGGTATTCACCACAGCACTGGGTGACCCATTGACAACATGAACTTCTCCCCTTGTACGTGGCTGCCCTTTCCCCACGTCGTTACACGTGATCGACCGATCCCCCCGTGCTCAGCTCGTCGACGGTCACAGCTCACTCCACACAGATCAGCCCCCGCCAGACGTCCCCGCCGAAGACCCCCCCTCGGAGTCTTCGCGATCACTCCTCGGTGGACGATCAAAGGGGAAGCAAAAGCGGCCGTGGTTCACCCGGTGAGTGCAGAGTTGGGAGTGGAGTGGGAGGAGAGGCAGGTGGCAGCGGAGCTGGGACGGTGGTCATGTGCAGTGTGGATGTAGATGGGGACTCGGGACGAAGAGGGCAAGAAGTACACTGCAGGGCTTGGCGCGATGGATCTTCGGCCGAGCACGTTGATTCTCTACGAAGCGTGCAACTCGACCGTGGAAACGATCGTCACTTTCAGCGTCGCGTCGTTGTGGAGTCATCACCTCGCGACAACGCTTACGCTTACGCCGCAGCGACGCCTCGTCCTACTCCAACTCGTACCAAGCCGGCGGGAACCTCGCCGACCCAACATCCGTCCCGCAGGCGTACAGCAACGATCCCGAGTCGGCTGCGTTTGTCGGGGCTGGCGGCTCTGGTCAGGCCAATGGCAGCGGCAACGGCAACGGGGACGAACGGGCGAATGCCTGGGAGAGCAGGTTCGGGTGGAGGGTGGACTTGATGGCTGCGGCGGCGTACTTGGGGGGACCGGTCACCGGTACGTGAAATGGACTTTGACCACATTCTGTCCTGTCCACACATGATACTGCGTTTGCCGCGGACACTCTTGCTCCTGCTCCTTTCGTTGCAATGACTTTTCGCTGACTCTGCCACAGCGCTGTTCTTCCTCATCCTGGAGACGCAGAATGACTATGTCCGATTCCACGGTCCGTCCGACTCTTCTCACTTCCATGACCGGTACGGTACATACTGACTCTCTTCACAGCCTATCAATCCGCCCTGCTGACCACCCCTCTCCTCGCCTTCCTCCTCCTCACGAACCTCCTCATCCCGCTCCCATCCTTCCTCCGCACGATCCTCATCCTCGCCTCGGTCGGCGCGACGCTGTATGCGGCGTTCAGGGCGTGGAAGGACGCGCAGGAAGGACTGGGGAGGTTCTGGTTGCCGTATATCGGGGAGATTGCGGAGAGGTGGGTGGGAGAGGAGTGAGCGGGGGGCGGGGCCGTGGATGCTGAAAGAGAAACTCGGGAAGGAAGAGATGAGACGGAAGAGATGAGCGGATCGGGTTGTACTTGGTGACGAGGGCTGGGACTAAGGGATGATGCATGGCATGGGCAGTAGCGTGCGGGCATGCCGGATGAGAGACCTCAAACTATCGCCAGGTGTCGGCGCGAGCTCGTCCTACGCTTTGCCTCTGGGTCTCAAACACCTTTGCCCCGCTTCGCTAGCTGGAATGCACCAGGCCAAGTTGACACGATCGCCCGGGGACGATCAGTTGCGCCGCGACACATTGAGCAGACGAGGTCCAGCGCAGCAGGCTCAGTAGCGGCGAAATGATCTCCGGGCCTCCCACTGAATGGGCACGCCAATGCGTCGCTACATGAAGGGGAAGGTCCCGTGCAATGGAAGGCAGCGAGTGCTTCGTGGTCATCACAAATCTACAACTTGCGAGGGTCGCGGGATAAGAGTTGTCGAGCTGCAGATCGTCGGTGTCACGTTGAAGAGCCACACCAACCTGACATGCCACCTTGCCCCGCTACTTCGATCGCCGTCCTCGACTCTACTTCACACTGCGCCGTTCGGCACGCTGGGATCCTAACCGCGCCGAGCTGGATCGATCATTTGAAGAACACGGGAGACTCATGTTCAACCGAATCTACACACATCCATATTGTAACAAAACAGCTCATTTTCAAGGGGCCCTCTTAGTTTAGTGGTAGAACGCAAGACTACGAGTTGGATTTCTCTCCAGCGTTTCGTTATCTTGAGGTCGTGGTTTCGAGCACCACAGAGGGTTTACTTTTTGCTGTGCTTGACCCATCCGCTCGAGTGTTTTGCCCAACGTATCGATCGTATCGGTGCCACAGTAGTCCGGTCTTTTGTTTCCCACGGTGTCATCCTTTCCCGAGTCAACCTCCACCCAGCTGGACAAGATATTTCGGCGACCGAATGGCTACTCTCTGTTCTGACCTTGTATCATCCCTCACTGGTACCGGTACCAGCTCAATGCCGACACTCGGCCCTTCGCTCCTCTTCGCCGCCGGCCTGGTGCTCGGGGTGGGTACAGGCGCGCTCATCCCCCGTCCAACGAAGGAGGGCAAGCAGGTCCAACCGCCTGTGCAGCTACCGCCTGCTCCGCCCAGTGGAGAACGGCGTGAGGTCGGTCCGATCCGGACGCCTGCGGGGGGTGTGGTCCTCCAGGGTGGTTTCCCAGGTGAGCGATGATCGCCGGCAGACATGAAGTGGTGCATAAATGGCATGCATGGGACTGACGCGCACGCCAGGTCCCACTCCGGATATCATCACCCGTAAGGCATATACTGCGGCGTACGACCGCCGACTCCGTCATCCAGCATGGGTAAGTTGCGTCGTCGTCGTCCCCCTGCTCGCGTCGTTCCCTTCCACCAATCTTCCCTTCGCAGGACGGATCCTGATCGGGCTTGACGCCTGACCCCGACTGACCGTGCAGACTGCCGAACACCTCACCGCCGCGTCCCTCTCACGCACACCACCACCTTCCGCGCCGGGGGTGACGCCCGTACCCCTCGAGTCGGCCCGTAAAGCCGATACGGACCCGCTCCCGCCGGTCGCGCGCGGAGACAGGAGCAGGAGCGTGTTCATGGAGGACGAAGGGATTCCGGAGATGTTCCGCGCCAAGCTGCAGGACTGTGAGTGGCCCGCGCAACACCACACTTTGATCAACCGACCTTCAAGCATCACACGATGTCGATCACCCGACTTTCGACATTCGAGCTGACGATCTCAAGACTTCAGGAGCGGCTATGACCGGGGACACATGTGTGTTGAGGTTTGACCACGGCATGGGTAGTAGACAGCAGGCTGATTCCCGTCCCAGGGTGCCCGCGGCGGATGCAAAGATCTCGCAACAAGCGATGGACGAGACTTTCTACCTCACCAACATCGCCCCTCAGGTCGGCGACGGATTCAACCGGCATTGTGAGTGAGCGAACAAGGGTAGCACTGATGCATCTTTAGACTGGGCGTATCTGGAGGATTTCTGCCGACGGTTGACCTCCAATTTTGAGGATGTCTACGTCTTCACGTGAGTGGTACTGCTTCTTGTGTTCGCGTGGTTCGTGTGGTGCGGCGGACGTCGATTGCATCTGTCAGCTGCAAGCGATGAGAGTTGAGGGGCTGCGTGGGTGGGGTCTGATATGCGTTGGTGGGTCGGACTGGTGGGTTGCGACACCGCAGGACGACCAGGCGCGGGCCCGTCGATGAATCTGTGTGGAGTGTGGTCAGCTCGAGGCTGGCGAACCAATGGCGTCGCGGTGTAGCACGATCGATCGTCGCTATCATATCCGCCAATGCTGATCCCGCAGTGTACCGCTGTACATGCCCAAACGCGACGCCGACGGCAAATACCGCGTGACATACGAAGTCATCGGCACTCCACCGTCCGTCTCCGTCCCAACCCACTTTGCCAAGGTGGTCCTGGCCACTCGACCGGACTTTTCGTACCCCCAATCCCCCTCTCCGCAGGACAAGGCGATCACATCTCGCCAAACCGTCAAGGAGCTGGCGATGGGCGCGTTCGTTCTCCCCAACAAGGAGATACCGGACGAGACGGATCTGCGGACGTTCATCTCCCCCGGTAAGTTAGAGCTCGGTCTGGGTGTTTGGTTGGGGTTGGGCTCGATGGGTCAGGTGAAAACCAGTTCGACGGGACTGATGGACGTAGTGGAGGTGGTGGAGCGGGTGGCCGGACTCCAGCTGTTCAACGAAGACCTCAAGGGGAAGTCAAGGCAGCTCTGCGCGGTCACCCAATGCCAGGTCATCGTCCGGAGGTTTGACGACGCGAGGAAGGAGATCCCGGCACAGGCGAGGAAGAACAGTCGGCAGAAGTAGAGAGGTGAAGCAGTGTTGCTCGCCCATGCTAGACACACATTCTAGATGAAAGAGCCGCACACCACCTCGGCTCGTTCGTTCATACAAGCTACACTGCTGTCACTGCATGCATGCATTACTGTATCTCATCCGGCTGTTCGGTGTCGTAATGGTGTTGTCGCCCGGTGGCTTGGCGGTAATCGCCAAGCGCAATTTACCGACCCGACCAACTCGGCCAACGACCCCCCAGTAATGCCCAATTCAATCCTCACGCTTCCTCATCTCTTTACCCACCATCATCTTTCACTCGACTCACCATGCCACCCCTCCTCTACGCCCTCCCGACCACGTCTCTCATCCCATGCTCGACCCTCCTCATCGACCCTTCCTCATCCCACACCACCGCCCTCGCCGACGCGACCTCGGCGCGAACAAAGCTCCAGCTGGCTCTGAAAGCGTGTGCGGGTGACGAGCCCGGTGCGAGCGCTCTTGCCGTCGTAGATGTGAGTGCATGACGCATAAGCTGAATCTTTGCGGAGTGCCGAGTGCGGAGCTGAGTATCAGGGTGTGCAAGGTTACTTGCCTTATTTGCGGGGTATCATAGCCTGTCTCGATGCGGACGAGCTGCTTCTAAAGGGTGATCCCAGTGAGTCGGATAGATCTTTACTCATTGAACTTGGAAGGATTGGCTCTTGGGGCCCAGTCTCGCTTCGCATGCTCACTCTGTCAGTCTTCAGCTGGCGTTCATCACTTACCCAGTCCTCGTCAACCCCCTTACTGCCCCTCCCCAGCTTTCACGCCGAACACCTCTTCGTCCTCGTCACCTACACCCTTGCGCTCTCGAATTATGCCCACTCGATCCTCGCCTCCCTTCCGACCTTTGAGCCTTCTCCCGGATCGTCCTCCGTACCACACATGACCTCGGAGGACGAGAAGCGGACGACTGCGGGACTCGCGAGGGCGGTGGACCTTCTGTGTCAGGCTGCTGGGATCGCGCAATGGGCAGCGGAGAATGTGTGTCCGGGACTAGATGGGATACGGAGCGCTACAGGGAGAGTTGGGAAGCATCGTTGGCCTATCGAGACTAGTGCGGAGTCATTACGGGGTTTATCCATGTGAGCGGGGTGCTTCACATGACAAGTCGTCCTGCTTGACCACAAGAACCTCCGTCGCTTAGGCTTACGATGTAGGACTCTGATGGCCGACGCGCACCTCACTGCTATACGGAAGCTCCTCCTCCCGGTGTTGCCCCATGTCCTCTTCGCACCGCCTGGCCCGCCCTTGCCTGCTTCTCACCCCTCGCCGTCCCTCCTGGCCAAGCTCTATCTCCACGTCTCATCCCTCTACAACTCCGCCCTGACTCTCCTGCAAGTCCAGAACGAGGCCCCTCGCAAACTCTGGAAAGAGAGGAACGAGCCCGACGCGGTCGAGGGCGAGGTCATCTCCCAGCTGAAGCGGTATCTCCACAAAGAGTCGCTCTTGGCCAGTGCGCTCGCACACAAGTGGCTGGGCGTCGATGCGGGGGAGAACGGAAAGGGCGCGAGAGTAGGGGAGGCCGTGGCGTGGGTGAAGGAGGCGCAGGGGAGGCTGGAAGAGTTGGAAGATGGGAAAGTCAGGGAGAAGATGAAGGGGCTCGCACTCGGTCGGGGCAACGAACGGAAGAAAGAGGAGAGAAAGGCTAGAAAGGGAAGGATAGAGAGGGAGCTGGAAGATACGGCGGCTTGGGTGAGGGCGTACACGAGAATGAACGATACGGTGAGTCTGAGCCGGGTTCGCGGACTCGTCGGTTCCAGTCGATGCAAGGGCTGACGAGGCTGCGTCGATGCTACAGGTCTCCTTCCAACCTGTGCCGCAGGTATCGTCCCTCACAATGCCGTCGGGACGATCCATCTTCGCCGCAAAGCCGTTCAAGCCGCCGCCGACCAGGTTTGGGCCGGTCCCAGACGAAGCCAGTCTCGACCACCCGGACGGATCGTACGCCGGCAAGGGTAACTACTACTAGGACCTCCACGCCACTGGACGCAGGAGGAGGCTCCCCTTCCGGCTTGTCGACTTTTCAAGCTCGAGTCTCTCACATATGCATGCGCATCATCATCGCCTGACTACAGGTGCAGTCTAGGCGAAACGGACTTCGCATACGCCATTCTGCGCCTCGGCGGCTACGAGGTTCTGCGAGTCCAGACCTTGCCCACCTCCCAGCACGATGACATCGAAGGCGGCCTTGATGCCTTTCGAACTGACCTTGATACCGCTGACGTTGCTGCTGGATGCGTCCTTGAGAGGCTCCAGAACAACGTCGATGGTCTTTCCACCCCGGAGCGCAGTACTGATGGTGGTGCTGTCGTTGATCTGCCCACCGACCATGACGGTGAATCCCCGCTTGGCGATCGAGTCTGTGACGCGATGGCCTTCTTTGCCCATGATGATGGCATGGCCTGGGCGGAGCAACACGGGGAGAGTCATCATAGTGTGACTCTCTTTCTTCCATCCCGGACCCTCCGTCTCCTGACCGGTGAGGATATTCGTCCATGTCCCAGGAGGGAGGCAGTATTCCACCTCGCTCTCACCAAACACGGGGGCGACGAGGAGACTGCCTCCCAGCATGTATTGCTGGTCGAGGTACCACATCGACCTGTCCTGGGGAAACTCGAGGAACATTGCGCGCATGAGCGGATGGCCCAGCGCGACGGCACCGGACAGAGAGAGGGAGGTGAAGTATGGTTCTAACCGGTTCTTGAGCTTTGTGAATTTGGAAAGGACAAGGCAGGCTTCGTCGTCTATCGACCACGGTGCTCGGGCTGTGGCTGAACCGTGTAGCCGAGAGTGGGACGAAAGCAGGCCGAATTGGCACCACCGCTTGCTGCGAGACTCGCGTAAGCGGGGCACACAAGGACACGAGGAGGAGGAGGATGAGCGGGGGAAAGACTTGCTATACCGATCCCTCTGGCGGGGCAGTCGAGTTACCCCCGTGCTTTCCTTCTCCCTTGAATCCGCCGATATCAGAGCTGTGATACCCGAACCCAGATAATCCAAAGGACAGTCCACCTCGCACAGTCTCGGCAAGACCGGTCCACTCGGAATCCACATCACCTCCCCAATGTACGGGGAAGCGCTGTCCGCCCGTTGTGGCTGACCGGGCGAAGACGCATGCCTCGGCAGCACCGCGCTTCGCGACGAGCACGTCCCACACGGCCTTGTTGTACAAGAACGAGCTGGTCTCAGCGCGGATCCACCGGAGGCAGGACGTACTAGTAATTGTGCATCGTCCTGGGATTGCTACCATCGTGATACACCACGCCCTCGGTGGTAATCCTCTCTCCAAAGTCGGTCTTGAAGGTGTCCACTCCGAGATCGAGCAGCTCGACCAGATACCCCTGCCACCACTTGACAGCGTGGGGATTGGTGAAGTCCAGAGTCGCCGTTCCGGGCTGCCACGAGTCTGACTGGAATGTCCTCCCGTCGCTCCTCTTGATGAAGTACCCTTTCTCGTCTCCCTCCATGAAGAGCCGACTGCACTGCGAGACCCAAGGGTTGATCCACACACAGACTTTGATCCCCCGCTTGTGGAGATTGGCGAGGAACGATCTTGGATCGGGGAAGTATTTCGGGTCGAACTGGAAATCGCACCACGAATGGGGTCTCATCCAGAAACAGTCAAAGTGGAAAACATGGAGCGGGATGTCGTGCGCCTCCATCCCGTCCGCGTAGGACATGACCGTCTTCTCGTCGTAGTCGGTGAGGAAGGACGTGGAGAGCCAGAGACCGTACGACCAATCGGGCGGAAGCGGTGGTCGACCGGTCAGGAGGGTGTATCCGGTTAGCACGTCCTTGGGACTGGTCCCGACGATGACGAAGAGACGGAGCGTCTCGCCAGGGACGGAAATTTGCACTTTGGTCATCCGCTCCGATTGGACCTCGAAAGAGACACTGTCGAGTTGGTCGACGTAGACGCCGTAATTGCGGTTGGTTAGGTAGAACGGAATGCACTTGTACGCTGACACAGAGTGAGCACTGCACTGCTCGTAGCCATGTACGAGTACAGCCATGTACTCGTACAGCCATGTACTCGTACAGTATCGGAGCACTCGTACTGTACCCACCTGACGAAGAGCTCGACCCGCCATCGTCGTTTGAACTCTCTATTGCTTGACCATTCTTGATGAAGGGTCCAAACCTTTCTCCCAAGCCATAGACCAGCTCCCCCGCCTCGAGCCCCATGGACATGGCCATGTAGCTCCTTCTTTCCGGTAACGACCGGTGAAACAAGTCATGGATCGTCTGGCTCGCATTCTCCTTTTCCGCCAACAACGGCGTGGCCGCATTGTGCAGGATCCACTGGATCGTATCTTTTCCCAGCCCAGCGACGTACCTGCCCCGCGCGTCATGGATGTTGATTGAGAACTCGCTCGGACGGAGGTCGAGTGTTGCGGACGCCTTGCCTTCCGGCGAGGTTATCATCGCCGTGATTTCGTTGACTTGGACTTCCGCAGCTGCAAACTTGGGTTTACTATCGGGGAACAGCGTGGCTTTGGGCTCTTTATACTGCGGGTGGCCGTAGAAGTGCGTTGCCTCAATCCCGATTATCCCAGGAGCAGGGGAGGTGAGAGTCACAGTGATGACGGGCTTGCTGATGAGGTCGCCGCGGTGCTTGATGTGTCGCGAGGCGCATAGAGTTCTGATGAAAGGCTCGGGGCTCGGGGGATTCCGAGCAGAGCTCGCAGTGTCGTCGAGGTGCGTGGAGAGCTCGAGAACCTCCACGGCAGAGGTGACGTGGATGTCCTCACGCGCATTCCAGACGCCCTCGGTGAACTTCATGGTGGAAGCGGTGAGGGCGTGCGGGTGCGCAGTGCTTCCAACGCGAGAAGGAGCGACGAGAGATCAGAGGCAGCAGCGCCGTACACCGAGTTGTGACGGTAGGGGAGTCGAGTGGTCGGGGTGTCAAGGCGTCGTAAGCCAGCGATCCTACTTTCTGGTAGGGAATGTCAGTGACCAAGAATCAGTTGTGAGTCCGATCGGCTTGCTCGAGGTCTGAGAGCAGCTCTTGCAAAGGAATTGAATTCGCTGGACCGCTTGTGCTCGCGGTTACGTGACTTCCGACCGGTTGTCCCGGTGAGAAACCGGTGAGAGCGCGGTGGGAATGACGGTGTGTTCTCACAACATACATCTGCATCGCACGCATGGCGCATGGCGCATGACGTCCCGTAGCTTCTGATGATGCGGTTGCTGCGCTGAACCTTAGGATGAACCCAGGCGGACCACGAATGCCGTGTGGTACGGGTACGGGTACAGCTTCGGTGTCGATACGGTACGGACGTACGGACCCAACTTATTCCGAGTACTCTGGGCTCGGATGGGTATCGGCTGTTCCGAGGTGAACTCTGGGATGAGCTCATTGTTCTCCCTCTCTCCGCGTGTGATCGTCAAACTCGAGCACAATGTGGTGCACGGCAAGTGGGAGCGAGCACATGATCTCGACCTCCAACCCCGAACAGTCTCGCAAGCGCCAAAGGGGGTTAGTGGCGGTCCAAAGATAGCCCGTGGCGCCACACTCACATGACCGATGGCCCACAAGCACGAGCTGCTCTACCATAGTCCGTATCCCACTTTGCTCCCCTTTGGTTGCCCTCCCTGCTGCCAATGACACTCTGGAGGTTATGCGAAAGGCCGCGGTTATCCGGTTCTTCGTGTTAACCGGGAACGTTCAGTACGAGGCGTGATCGACCGCGACAAGCGGTACACTCACCGTGAATCGTCCGAACGCCGAAAGCCCCTCGGCCTCATGTCGAAGGTATCACTACTGTTTCGCGCCAGGCGTCTCCCCCTGTGGGGCCTCTGGGGTGACACATAAATACTCTTCGTCCTAGTTCCAGTGTCGACGATCCGTCCTTTCCCCGCACTTCTGTCTCACCCCCCATCCACCTCCTCGCTCCATCCGTCGTATCAGGTCGCCACAGCATCACCGATCGCACATCGCTTCACCATGCCTGACATCCAGCCCGAGCCCGAGCCGGAGTCGGGAGGCGGCCAGGTCCTGGCTGTAGACCACTCCCACTTGGCCAACAAGATTGAGAACTACGAGCAGGTCCTCCAAGATGCCGCTGCGGCGGACCGGCAGGAACACAAGATGGGCGGATGGGAGACGTTCAAGGCGTATCGCAAGGCGGCGTTCTGGTCGGCGATACTCTCCACCTGCTTGGTGATGGAGGGGTTTGACCTAGTCGTTGTGAGTGACTGTGGTTGGAGAGGGTAGTGTCTATGCATGCAAAGGCGGAAGCGGAAAGGAGGAAAGGGCGAAGAAAACCGCAGACGTCGGACTCGGATTTGGACGTCGCGCGGAGAATACTGCGAGCGCCACTGACCCGCGTAGATTGGCAGTTTCTACGGCCAGCCGGCGTTTCAACAGCGTTTCGGGACGTACGACCCCGCGACGGGCGGATGGCTCATCACCGCCGAATGGCAGACGGGGCTCAGTAACGGCGCTCTCGTCGGTGAGATCCTGGGCATAGTGTGAGTGCGCGGCGCACCTGCCACGGTGTCGTAAATCCGTTCTCGCACATTTGGTGTGGCAATTGGGAAGGCCCTGCTAACCCTCGTCAGGATCAACGGCTATTGCACAGACAAGTTCGGATACAAACCCACCGTCCTCGGCGCGCTCGTGGCCATGGCGGCGTTCATCTTCATACCGGTGTTCGCGCAGAGTCTCACCGTGCTGGTGGTGGGTGAGATCCTGCAGGGGATCCCGTGGGGTATCTTCCAGGTGCGTCGGAGTCGAGGTACTCGTAGGGGAGGGAGCGGGCTGGGATGGGGTGGGGTGGGGTGGGGTGGAGTGGGGAGGAGGGGCCGGTGGTATGAGGTAGTGATCGGCGCTAGAGGCCGCTGACCCGAGTCCAGGTCGTGACCACTGCGTACGCCGCGGATGTGTGCCCGATCAACCTCCGCGCGTACCTCACCAGTGAGTGTAGCGCCTCGCTCCACACCTCGCTCCTGGTGCTTCCTGGGCGTCTTTCCGCCTTTCCACGTCGGAATCGTCTTGTCTGACGCTCTTACCAAGCATTTATCAACATGTGCTGGGGAATGGGTATTTTCTTGTCGTCGGGAATCGTGCGTGCGTGCCTCAACATCGAGGGTGATTGGAGTGAGTGAGCTCTCCCCCCCTCCTTTTTCTTGAGTGCCACACCTCCCCCGACAGACTCTTCATGCCAAGTGGTCATCAGGTTGTGGTTACGCGGTATACATGTCTCCCCAGGTGTCCGGTCTGATCCTTGTCACAGGCTGGCGCCTCCCGTTCTGCCTCCAGTGGATCTGGCCCCCGGTGCTGTTCACCATCATCCTCTTCGCGCCCGAATCGCCCTGGTGGTTAGTCCGCCAAGGCCGTTTCGCCGACGCCGAGGACTCGTGCCGCCGTCTCTCGTCGAGGGAGTACTACACCCCCGAATCGGGAAAGAGGCAGGTGGCGTACATGATCCACACGACGGCGATGGAGCGGGAGGAATCGGAGGGCGCGAGGTTCGTGGATTGTTTCAGGGGGAAGATCAACCTCCGGCGCACGGAGATTGTACGTACCGCACTTGTGCAATGCTTCTTTTCCCGAATCCCCTTCCCTTACTGGCTTGCTTGGTCTGCTCTTGAACTACTCCCTCAGATCTACCGTCTGGGTGCAGGGGCACAGAAGTGGCGTGGCATGTCGTGCTAATTCCCACGACCCAGGTGTGCGCCGTGTTCACCATCCAGTGGTGGTGCGGCGACCCGCTCATCTCCTACGCCATCACGTTCTACGAGGAAGCCGGCCTCGACGCGATCAAGGCGTTTGACCTGAACCTGGGTGTCACGTCGATGTACATCGTCGGAACCCTGATCTCGTGGCCGCGTGAGTGCGATACGATTTAGCCGACCAAGCATGGGCCCGTGGACCCATGGTCCTGTGGTGCCATGGTCCCCCCGTCCCAAGGTCCAATGGTCCCGCGGTCCCATGGTCGCCGCGCTTGCCACGCCGCTCACAGCTCAGTCGTGTCCCGCTTCGGACGCCGGACGATCTACCTCTACGGCCTAGCCGGCATGGGCGCCACCATGCTCATCACGGGCATCCTCGGCTTCGTGAATGCCAACGGCGCGAAATGGGCGATCGGAACAATGTTGATCCTCCTCAATTTGTTCTACAACATGAGCGTCGGGCCGGCTTGTTATGTCATCATCTCCGAGACGCACTCGACGAGGCTCCGCGCGAAGGTGAGTGGTGCGCGGAACGACGCGATTAGAACACCAACACCAATTCGTAACTCCGATTGGGTTCCCTTTCTGTCTTACCCCGTCTGCTGGCACCTTCGACTGGACGTGCACTGCTCGCATTATGTCCCGCGCGCACCTCTCGGGAGTGCCACCACGAGACCCACAAATCCCTCTGGACTTGTGTGCTGTTTCGGAGTTCAGTGTGGCAGCGCAGTGGGTTGCATGAGCTGACACGTAACCCCAAACCCAGTCCATCGTGCTCGCCCGGAACGCCTACAACATCACCGGCATAATCACCAACACCATCACCCCGCGTATGATCTCCCCACTGGCGTGGGGCTGGGGGGCCCGATGCGGTCTGTTCTGGTTCGGCACCTGCGTGCTCAGCTGGTTATGGTGTCTCTTCAGACTCCCAGAGACGAAAGGGCGGAGTTATGGCGAGCTGGACATCCTGTTCAACAATCGCGTAGAGGCGTGGAAATTCGCAAGGACCAAAGTGGATCGTGAGTGCTCGTACAGCACATACTGTACATCACAGAAGTCATCTTCTCGGTGTCTAACCCGCACCACGGGGATATCGGTGGCATACAGTACCGCGCTGACATTCCCGAAGAATTCGCTGGATTGCCAGAGGACTGGTCGGGCGGCGACGTCAACGTCGACAAGAAAGGTGTCGAGCCGGAGCACGAGCACGTAGAGCAAGCGCGTTGAGGCGTTGCGGCGGTGCCACAAGCGCGGCCGCGGTATCGTGACCTGGTCTCGTACAGTACTTGTACTTGAACTTGATTCTTGTACTCTGTACATTACCCAACTCAGCAGTATTACCGTTCGCCTATGGTTTGGGCTCGCTCTGATTCGCTTCACTGAGCAGCCATGCACCGTGTTCCAATTTGGCGCACCCGATCCCGGCGTGACCGAAACCAATGCATGAGCAGAAAAGAAGAAAGAAGGACAGTGCTAGATACAACAGAGAAAACGTGCGTCATCCTCGCAATCTAGACTCCGACTCCGCCAGGGAAGCAAACAGGGGCCAGCAATCTGGATAGAGTCTCTACATGATTGGCGAACATGTACCGGGTCGTGGTCGTCGAGTCGACTAGAGTCGAGCTCATCCCGAGCACATGACGCACGCGTCCTTGTTGTCGATGCTGCACTGGAGTGCTGCCTCTGCTCTTTCCTCGGCACGTCGCTTGGCCTCCTCATACGAGATCTCCTCCTCCTCGCTCGGGCCGGGCGAGTCGTCGCGCCTCCCAGCAGAAGCAAGGGGGGCCGGGGTGGAACCCGAGGGAACAGCCGAGGAAGCAGTAGTGGCGACGGTGACTTTCCGCATCGAGGCGGAGAGCGAGTCGACAGATGGGGAGGCCGAAGGAGCGGCAGCGGGGGTGGCGGCGACCGCGGGAGCAGCAGGGGCGGGCCCGGCATCCGTCGAAGCAGCCGCGGCGTTGGCTTTGGCCTGCTTGAGCGTGTTGGCGTCAATGGTGAACTGGATGGCCTGGGCGGAAGGCTTGGTGCGGAGGTAGTAGCACCCAGTCTTGAGTCCGCGCTTCCAGCCGTAGAAGTGCATCGACGTGAGCTGGGGGAACGACGGGTTGGCGAGGTGGATGTTGAGCGATTGACCTGGCACGGAGCGTCAGCGAAAAATTCCCAGACTCGAGGTATACACGCCGCGCCGCGACGACTCACTCTGGTCGATAAAGGCACCACGGTCCGCGGCGAGGTCAATGACCGCCTTTTGGGAAATCTCCCAGACCGTCTTGTAGATCGCCTTGAGCTCTGCGGGGATGCTCGGAACGTTCTGGATCGAGCCGCCCGCGGCGATGATGAGGTTCTTCATGTTCTCGTCCCAGAGACCGAGGTTGATGAGATCGCGGAGCAACCAGGGGCAAACGACCTGGAAGTCACCAGAGAGCACACGGCGGGCGTACAGCATCGAGGTGTAGGGCTCGAAGCACTCGTTCCACCCGAGGATCTGCGAGGTCGAGGCGGTGGGCATCGGCGCGACGAGGAGCGAGTTGCGGACACCGTGCTGCTTGATGTTCTCGCGGAGAGGAGCCCAGTCCCAGAGGTCGGTCGGGACGCGGCCCCACAGGTCGGGCTGGAGGAGACCCTTGGAGATGGGCGAGCCCTCGTAGGTCTCGTACTTGCCAAACTCCTGGGCGAGCTCGCACGACGCCTCGAGAGCGGCGTGGTAGATCGTCTCGAAGATCTGGATGTTGAGCTCGCGGGCGGCGGGCGAGTCGAACGGCATGCGCAGAGCCATAAAGGCATCGGCGAGACCCTGGACACCGAGGCCGACAGGGCGGTGACGCATGTTCGAGTTGCGGGCCTCCTTGACAGGGTAGTAGTTGCGGGTGATGACCGTGTCGAGGTTCTTGGTGACGACCTTTGTGATCTCGTGGAGCTTCTTGAAGTCGTAGACCCTGCGCTCCATGTCGACAAACGCGGGGAGGGCGAGCGAGGCGAGGTTGCAGACGGCGACCTCGTCGGGGGCAGAGTACTCGATGATCTCGGTGCAGAGGTTGGACGACTTGATGGTGCCGAGGTGCTGCTGGTTGGACTTTGCGTTGGCGGCGTCCTTGTAGAGCATGAAGGGGCCACCGGTCTCGGTCTGGGCCTCGAGGATGGCAAACCAGAGCTTCTGCGCCTTGATCGTCTTGCGACCCTTGCCGGCCTGCTCGTAGCTCTCGTAGAGCTTCTCAAACTGGTCGCCGTGCACGTCGGCGAGGCCGGGGCACTCGGCGGGGCACATGAGCGTCCAGTCGCCGTCGGCCTCGACGCGCTTCATGAAGAGGTCCGAGATCCAGAGGGCGTAGAACAGGTCACGGGCGCGGACTTCCTCCTTGCCGTGGTTCTTCCTGAGGTCGAGGAAGTCGAAGATGTCGGCGTGCCAAGGCTCGAGGTAGATCGCAAAGGCACCGGGACGCTTGTTGCCACCCTGGTCGACGTAGCGGGCAGTGGCGTCGTACGCGCGGAGCATCGGGACGATACCGTTCGAGTAACCGTTGGTACCGGCGATGTAGGAGCCCTTGGCGCGGATGTTGTGGATGTGAAGACCGATACCACCGGCGGTCTTTGAGATCTGAGCGCACGTCTTGAGCGTCTCGTAGATCCCGTCAATCGAGTCGTCCCTCATGGCGACGAGGAAGCACGACGACATCTGGGGGTTGGGCGTGCCGGCGTTGAAGAGCGTGGGCGAGGCGTGAGTGAAGTATCGCTCCGACATGAGGTTGTACGTCTCGATGACCTTGTCGATGTTGGATCCGTGGATACCGACGGCGACACGCATGATCATGTGCTGGGGTCGCTCGACAATCTTGCCGTTGATGCGGAGGAGGTACGACCGCTCGAGCGTCTTGAAGCCAAAGTAGTTGTACGCAAAGTCGCGGTCGTAGATGATGGCACTGTCGAGAACGTCCTTGTTGTCCATGACGATCTTGTAGACGTCGTCGGCGATCATGGGCGCGTGCTTGCCCGTCTTGGGGTTGATCCAGTGGTACAGGTTGGACACGACGGTGGAGAACGCCTTGTCCGTCTCCTTGTGCAGGTTGGAGATGGCGATACGGGCGGCGAGGATGGCGTAGTCGGGGTGCTTGGTGGTGAGGTACGCGGCGGTTTCAGCGGCGAGGTTCTGCAAGGAGAATTAGCAACGGCGATACATCGACAGCCAGATGAGGACCGGCCGGGCTTGCCGGGTTTGCTGACTCACGTCGAGCTCGACAGTGGTGATACCGCTGTGAACACCCTGGACGACTTTCATGGTGATTTCTGCGGGCTCGACAAAGTTGGGGTCGAGGCCATACGAGAGCTTGTTGATCTACAGCAGAAAAATCAGCACTGCGAGGAAACTCGTACAATACCCCAATTCGCGCGCGACGCGACGTACCCTCGCGGTGACCTTGTCGAAAGCGACGGGCTCCTTGCGCCCGTCGCGCTTGTAAATCCACATAACCATCTTGGCGGTGGTGTGTGGTGTTCGTGAGAGGAGTGTCCGTGAAGTGAGTCGCAAAGGGGAACGAGATGGCCTGGTTGATCAAATGAGTGTGAGAAGTCACGACGCGGTCTGGGCGAAGCATCAGCGATCGAACAGTGGCGATGGCGATGGAGCGGGCAGTGGGCGTCGGTCGTAAAGACGAAGAGAGACGATGAAGGACTCACGTTGCGTGCTGTGTGACTCTGTCAGTGAGAGTCAGTGAAGCGTCTAGTTGGTGAGTGTGATCGTCGGAAAAGCAAAGACAGAGAAGAAAGAAGTCAACCGAGGATTTGCGAGCAGGGAATATAAGCCCAGGGAGCGGGAGGGAACGAGACGCGTCCAGTCAACCCATTGTTGATTATGTAATGTTGCAACCCGCTTTGTAATGTTTACACCTGATCGGTCGCGTCGCGTGGAGGAAAATCACACCACACGCGACCACAGGTTCAGGTCACACCACCCACACGGCCACGGCCACACCAACTCGCAGGGGACGCCCCTCGCGTCACTATGGAACCAAGAGGAACAGAGGGGACCACATAGGGATCAGGGAGGTCGCGTCGGGGCGGGGCGGTCTGGCCAAGGACAAGGTGGAGGCTGCTCGCGAGTTGGTTCAACAACAGCGTGATGCCTAAGCTCTTGACGAAGTGCATCAGTTCGTGTGCATATTGGTTTTGCCCGGAGAGACGGCCCGGACTGAAGAATGGAGACTCTGAGAGTTTGTCCAGATCACCAGCACTGCGCTCATCTACCGCACGTCCAGTCGTTGAGTATCGTTCACCCACGTGGAGACGCCTGCCAGGTGGTGCAAGAAGCAGATTCTGAGTTGTGGTACATCAAGTAACCCCCGTCTGGGTTCGACACAAGCTGTAGAGGGTTACAAAGTCTCCCGCATACGTCAACCGGCCTACAGACAAATCTCGGGACGCCGACTTGTTCAACTAGTCTGACCCGACAAGGTTCCCAGTACCGAAACACGCGCTGGTCGCCCTAGGATATGAACGGATATTGGAGACTGGAAATTTCTCCGTCTCGCAGAGAGACTTCTAGGATTCCGTGCACAGCAGATCTGCGCATCCAGTCGACGCAATATAAACGGTCCATGGTGACACGCCGTGAGATGATACTGATGTGCATCCGAAGCCAATGAAAAGGGTATATGGTGTCTCCTCCACGCCACCTCTCTCCGCCCGCTCGTCACATCAATCCGCCGTCCATCCACGCCTCACGCCTCACTCTTCCTCTTCTTCTTCTTCTCCTTCTTCCCCTCCTCTGCTGCCCCGGCCGCACCCTCGGCCTCGGCCTTCTTCTTCTCCTTCTTCTCCTTCTTTCTCCGCTTCCTCTCCTCCTCATCTTCCTCGGCTCCGTCAACCTCCATCGCCACCACCTCGGACTTGCGCTTCTCCTTCTTCTCCTTCTTGTCCTTCTTGTCGCTCTTGTCCTTCTTCTCCTTCTTGTCCTTCTTCTCCTTCACGGGAGTGGGGACAGCGGATGTGGACCCGGGAAGACCGCCGGCGATCTTTGCGAGCTCGGGGTCGAGCGGCTGGCGGTTTTTGGCTGCTTCTGCTTGATCTCGCTCGACTTGTCGGACGGCCTGGTTCCAGTCAGCACGGTGCGGGCCAACCGGGCATCGTTGACGCTCATTGAACCGCCGAGGAAGTCATTCCCAAGGGCCAAGGCATGACTCCAGCAAGGGATACCCAACTCACCTCTGACACCTCGACAGCGTCGACCTCTCCTTCCTCGTCGTCATCGTCATCCTCGTCATCGCCCAGATCCGCCGCAATGGCAGTCAAGGCCTTCTGGATCGCATCCGCATTCTTCGACACGGGGGCACCAGTCTCGAAAAAGTTGAGTCGCTCCTCGACCTGGTTCCGCAGCGCCTCTCCGAACTTGGTCGTCGGCACGTCGGAGAAACAGTCGATCCTGCACGCGATGGAGCACTTGTTCGCGAGGAAGCGGGAGATCCGGCCCTTGTGCTTGGTGCCGGCACGGCCGATGAAGGTCGAGTGATAGATGAGACCGTACTTGGGGGTGTTGCCCTTGGTCTTGAGAGCGCGGAAGAGGGCCTTCTCAGCACCAAGGATCTGGACGGTCGAGGCAGGGTACTTGGCCAGGTTGGTCAAGGAGCCGCTGTAACGTGTCAGGAAGGCAGATACCTCAATCGACAAGACCCAATCATCGCATGATCGTCTCGTTGTTACTCACGCATGGCTGATAAGCCTCGCGGCGATTGTCTCCCCAATCAGAGCCGACAGGTTCGGCGCCACGACGTTCATCTTCTCCACGAGGTACCTCCGAAGGCTCTTCCTGTACTCTGCGAGCTTAACCACCCGCTCGGCAAAGTTGCTGATGTTGATCAAGTCGACCTCGGAGATATCACTGCCCATACTCGCCCTCGCCGCGTCGAGCACGTTCCTCGCCCGGGTCTCGTCGTCGTCGAGCACCTGCTGGATCTCGGGGAGGGATGATTCCTGCAGAGTCGTGCGGTCGCCGATGAGCACGGCGAGCGTAGCGTATTGGTGTGCGTCCGGGACGATCTTGTACAGTTCGGGGAAGTGCCAGCCGTACCATTCTCGGACCCGCATCGAGAAGGTGTTGAGATCCTTGTCGAGCTGGTCGGAGAGGGAGATCGCCTGGATGATCATGTTGTCGGAACGGTTGACGTTGAACTGGGCGCAAAAGGTAAAGTCAGCAAGACGACTCGAAACAAGAGCAACAGCCAGCTCCAAGGTAGAACGCCTCCACTCACCTTGACTTTTCCTCGCGAGTACGAGTGACCGAGACCGAGCTGGGCGATGGTGACGTCCCCAGCCTGCATCCCGCCCTTGACGAGCATCTTCTCCTGATGCAGCCTGATACCTCGAATCAACTCGAGCGCTCTTTCTGAGGTATCACACGGGATGCCCATCTCTCCCTGGATCGCTCCGGCCAGACCCCTCTCCGAGACACCGAGGAGGACAGCCGACTGTTTCTTGTTGCTTTTTCCAGCAGCCCCCGATCCGGCCGAGGGGACGATGAGGTTGAGCAGCGACTTGAGGTGCGGGTTCAGCACGCCCTCGGAGACGTCGTTGGCGTTCTCGAGAGCCTGGGCGGCAGAAGTGAACGGCAGGAAAGACGCGAGCTGGACCATACGGGAGAAGATCCCATAGTCGTTGATGGCGTCTTGAAGCTGCTTGGAGCGGGCGGCGATCTCCTCTTGCTGGGAGACGGTGAAGAGGGCGTAGCCAGAGGCGCCCTCGAAGAGAACGTGGGTGAGCGAGCCGGACATTGCGGCGGCGACGGCGGCGGGAGGTCACTGATCGGTACAGGTGCTGCCGGGGCGGCTGTGAGAGGGATCGATACCGACGATATGCGCCGTTTTGGATGGGATGTAAGGTAGTTATGGACCTAGTTGCTCACTATTGCAGCAGTGGACATGACCTCTGTTCAAGATTTCAGAGCTCGACGGTGGCGGGATCAATTTGGCAAGAAATTTCTCCCGCCAACCTCTTTCTCGATTTAATCCCGTTTCACCGTCGGGGACCCCGCAATCGACCTCCATAAGGACGACGTCAGACGGCAGATTGTCGAAAGCGCATGCAGAGCCGTACTGAAATCGAGTCGGCCTCTCTCGATCGCATCCGCACCGGGCTGAAGTAGCATTGGGGAGGCTGCATCTAACAGATCTGACAGCTCGGATCAACCGTAGCATGACGTCCGCTCCTCCATTCCAAAGCGGGACGAAACCGCTGCCCCCCGTGTCGGTCCACTTCGTATGTCCCGAATGCCATCCTCGCGGCTAGCACTGACGCCTGACTTCTACAGCTCGGTACCTCGGCTGGTCAGTGTCTGAGTCGCAGAGGCACGAGGAGAACGACAGAGCCCTTGAGTCACATACTGATCGACCAGGTGGCGGACCCATCGTCAGCAGATACTGTTCCTCCCTCGCTGTGGATTTCGGCAATGACATCTGGCGTGAGTGGAATCGGGCTTGGTCCTAAACCCCCGAACCCCCAGCCCCCAGGCATAAGGCATCGCTAACTTGTCCCGTACTTGCCAGTATTCGACGCCGCCGACGGGACCCTGAACCGCCTCCAGATGTCCGACCTCAAGATGGCCAACATCTCCCGCATGTTCATCTCGCACATGCACGCGGATCATGTGTTGGGTATCGTGCCCATCTTGAAGACCGTTATGAGCGGTATTGGCGTTTCGCCCGAGCAGGCGGAACGTACGCGCGCCCTTGGCGTCCACAAGGTGGTACGTGCGATGTGTCTGTGACTGTCACTGGTGGTTCTCCCGCCGAGTGGTTCGGTGAACCCGTTCACGACCGTAAGATGGTTACATGCTGACGTCTCCAGGCGAGCTTCCACATCTACGGGCCCCGAGGTGTGCGGGAGCTCGTCCGGACAACACTTCGACTAACTGAGATGGGCCTATCCGGTGCATTCGCGGTGCACGAGCTGTTACCCGCCGACGGCTCGCCTTCTGTTACGTGTCAAGCAGAGGAGCTGCACCAGAACGAGGCTGTGGGAAGGGATATCCGCGCGGACGAGCTGGGCGTGTGGGACGGGATATTGGAGGAGGGCATGGCGAGGGGTGGGAAGTCGTGGCGCGTTAGTTCCGGGCCTATCACGCATCGAGGTGGGCGTCTGTCTTCACCCCCGACCTGGATCTGTCATGTGTCCCAGCTGAATGCACGGATGATCCAGTCCCGGCCCACGGATATGTTCTGCAAGAACCAGCCCCCCGCGAACCTCTCGATACCGCTACCCTCATTCCGCTCCTTACTCAAAACGCCGCCGCGCTGGCGAGTCTCAACCCACCAATCAAACACCCCCTCTCGCTCCTCTCTCACCTCACCTCCCTCCCCCCTCCGCCGCCCTACACCCTCCCCTCCGGAGAGGTCCTCCACCCCCCACCCCCCTCGGGCGTGAGGGGTCGCAAATTCGTTATCTTCGGGGACTGTGTGGGCGGGACGCCGAACCCCAAATTCCAGGAGATATGCGAGGACGCCAGTCTGCTAGTGCATGAGTGTACGAACGCGGCGATACCAGAGAAGATCGGGAGGGGGGATAAAGGGAAGAAGACGCAGGAGGGGGGGTTGACCCCGAGTCTGGTGGAGAAGAGGAATCAACAAGGCCAAGCTGTCGGAGGAGGAAACAGCGGACCGTCAAGCGAGTCCTCCACGGGGACGAGTTCACAGGCGCGTTCGACGGGGTTGACGGAGAAGGACGAGATGAAGCGAGTAGAAGTGAGGAAGAAGGCAGAAGGAAGGGGTCATGCCACGCCGAAAGAAGTCGGCGAGTTCGCCCGGGCGATAAGAGCCAGGCGGGTCGTCGTGAACCATTTCTCCGCAATGTGCGTATTCGGGGCGTCTTGCAGACGACGAGTCTCGGTGCTCTGTCTGCGCTCTGCTCACGTCGTCGCGAAGGTTCCCGTCACCGAGATATCCAACCAACGCACCCTTCCCATCGATCCTTTCGTCCACCTCCCCGTTTCCTTATCCCACACCATTCCCCGTTCCGCATTCGTATGACCCCCCAATCGACCCGATCCCTCTTACTCGCACCGAGCTGCATACGCGGGTGATCCTCCAGTCAATCGCAAACCAGATCAACGAGTCGTGGCTCGGTGGATTGAGCGCGACTTCGCGACCCTCCATACATCCAGCTGGCGGTTCCCAACCCGGGGAAGAATCAGACCCGACCCCGGTCGCAAGTCAGGCCGGAGCCGGATGGGCGCGATCCGCTATCACAGCAAGGGATTTCATGGTGCTCCGAGTACCTGCGCACGAGCTCATCCAATCCGAGGCGGACGAGATGGACGAGGCGAATGGCGAGAGTGCAGACGTAATGCGCATGTGGGAACAGCATGGGGGGTTGTGGGTGCAGACCCCAGACGCTGGGAGGCGTTGGGTCGGAGTGGACCCGGAGCCAGGGGGAGTGGTTGGGGAGCACAGTTAGCCCAGCCTTGAATAAGCGTGATCCATCAGTCATATATGGATCATCTTGCGGCTCTAATCAGAACATCATGACGGGCGGCCCCAGGTGACCTAGTGCTTCAGCTCTGCTTCAGTAGTGAACATAGCTCGTTTCGGATAAACCCTCCCAGTGGTTATCCGACAAAACACCGGCCGGCGGCGGTTTGAGTAGGAATGATCGTCACCGTCAGTCACCTCCACTGCGCCTCCACCCTCCACTCCCTCCACCGACGACATCCTCCACCACCGACCGACTCCAAGTCTCTTGGATACATGCTGACCTGGTGACTATATAGACCCAACCCCAACTCCCAGCTCAACTCGGCGTATCACAGCCCTTTCGGAGCGTCCACCCCGCTGTCACCTTGCCGCACTCGCGCTTGCCCACTTCCACGTACTGCTACATCATGGTCCAGCCTTACAAGGAAACGTCCGCTGCGGACTACGCGCCGTCCAAGATCGACGAGCGTCAGAGTGAGTAGCCCGAACCCTCACATTACCCCCCCCCCCCCCACACACCGCCTGGTGATCAGATCGGGCTTGCCAGCGACTGACTCCTCTCCCCGATAGCAATGACCGACATCTTCCCCTCCGTCCCCTCACCGCCGACGGAGCTCGCGCGATACCGCCTCCTATCGCCCTCGGCGGGTGTGCGGGTCTCGCCGATCTGCCTGGGCGCGATGTCGTTGGGCGACCAGTGGTCCGGCTTCATGGCGGGCAAACTTGATCAGAAGGAGTCGGAGGAGTATCTCGATTATTACTAGTGCGTCGGCCGGCGTTGCGTCGGGAGTGATCTGGGCAACAATGGGTCCCTCGCACTCCTCCTCCCGGTCCCCGTTCGGCCAGCTCCCCTGCTTCTCCTCGCCTCGCCCTCGGAAGGGCGTGATCTACGTTCTTTCGTCCTCGCTGATGCTCCGTAGTAAAGCCGGAGGCAACTTCATCGACTGCGCAAACAATTACCAGGATGAGCAGTCTGAGATGATCGTCGGGGAGTGGATGGAGAAGAGGGGTATCAGGAATGATATTGTGCTCGCTACGTGAGTGGGCGAGTGCCGAGCGCCCGAGCGTCTCGACATGTCCTTCGCATTTCGCCTCTCTTCCTCTCCGCGAGCATCTCTCAACCTTCGCCTATTCATCTCCATTTCTCTCGCTGGGAGCATCTCTGAGCCCTGGCCGGCTCGTGCTTCCTGCCACTTTTTCACCCCCTCAGAGGGATTTGACTCTGGTGTATCATTGAGCCCCGGACTCGCTCGACTGATCCCTCTCAGCAAATACACCACCTTCCCCCTCAATCGCACCTACTCCGCCTACCCCGGCATCGGCGTCAACTACGCCGGGAACCACAAGAAGTCCCTCCGCACCTCGCTCGACGCCTCGCTCAAGAAGCTCCGGACGGACTACATCGACGTCCTCTACGTGCACTGGTGGGACCACTCGACGAGCATCCCCGAGTTGATGCAGTCTCTGGCGGATGTGGTCCGGGAGGGGAAGGTGCTGTATCTGGGCGTGTCGGATACGCCTGGTGAGTGGTGGTTGCGTACTGGCGTGTGCGACCTGGCGAGCCGAAAACGCCGCATCGGTCGGATACGTTGAACGTGTCGAGTACAAGGCACAGGTCGGCCACGTTGGACACGTTGGACACGTTGGACACGTTGGGAACTTTGAACACCTCGGGTCGTCCGCCATGCTGATGAGCTCGAACGAGGGTGTCACGAAACGCTGTGCTGACACAATTTAGCGTGGGTCGTCAGCCAGGCGAACGAGTACGCAAGACGGCTAGGTCTCCCTCAGTTTGTCGTGTAGTGAGTCCGAGTCGCGAGACAGCGTTCCGCTCTTGTCCCCTCCTTGACCGTGTTACTCGTCCCGGCTGGCTTCAATTCCACGAACCCTATCACACTTCACCTCGCGCACCTCACCTCTTGGCAGACCGTCGTCGGCATCGCCGTCCTCGCTTGGTAGTACACAGTGGAAAACAGGCCACGCTGACATCGGTAGTCAAGGCGCGTACAACCTCGGACTCCGCGATATGGAGCGCGACATCATCCCCATGTGCCGTAACAACGGCATGTCAATTGGTAAGCTGGAGACCACTGGGTCCGCTGCAGTACAAATGCAAGTGCGTACATGTCTGATCGTCTCAGCACCGTACGCCGTCTTGGGCCAGGGCAAATTCAAGACCCTCGAAGAGCTGAAGGCGAAGGGGACTCGCGGAGGAGGCGCGCCCCCCACAGAGGAACAGATTCAGCTCTGCAAAGTCCTCCAGGAGGTCGCGGAGGAGATCGGAGGGGGTATCAAGCTGGCGAATGGTGCGTGGCGACCCGTCACATCGATTCAGTACAATCCGTTTCGCGGTGCCGTTCTCCGCGGTTCTCAGGTTCAGATGGAGCTCTATTCCTTTTCTGTAGCGCCTATTGTTTCCATCCAATCCGCCTCCCCCCCTCCGTTGCTCCGAGTTGCAAACGCCACAACGGCCTTGCGAGAAGTCCCACCCGGAGTGACCGCTGACAACGACCAGTCGGCATGGCCTGGGCCAGGCAGATGATGACGGACTGCTATCCCATCCTCGGCGGGACGTCTCTCGAACACCTCAAGTCGAACATCGAGGTGAGTGGGATGACACCGCGCCGCGCCGCGCCGCGCCTGTGACATTGTCTCCCGATATCGCTCCCCCTCGCCACATTCCTTTCGTCACCCCTGTCTCACTGGCCTCCCATATCGGGCGTGGCGTGTTGTATTAAGACCACCGCGAACCAACCGCTCACGCCTCACCTTCAGGCACTCAAAGTCACCCTCACCCCCGAACAGATGAAGAAGCTCAACCAAGCCGCTCCGTTCGACCACGGGTTCCCGACCCAGCGGTTCGGCCTCGACCCGAGGCTCCTGCCGGGCCAGACGCCGCAGACGCCGCTGCTCAAGAATGTGAGTGGAGAGTGATTCCTCACGGCATTGCGTACTGTGCAATGTGTCATGCGCGAGTTGCGGAGGGAGTAAGATTGGAGGATTGCGGGTTGCGCAGGGGCTGAGAGATTGGAGGGGCAGAACGGCTTGGCATAGCTCGGCCCGTGCACCGTGCAGTGGTTTGAGATTTGTGCTGATTTGTACAGGCTGGGATCGTCAAGTACCCTGCTTGGCCGTGAGGCCGTGAGATCGAAAGAGAACGTCAGACGAAGGCGAGAGCAAAACGAACTCTGGAGGCGGTTCTGTCAATCTTGTGAGAGATGTATACAAGTGGCTGCGGAAAGTATGGAAAAGTCGACCTTTTGGTAGCGTTGCCCACGATTGTAATGTTTGTGTAGAGCAACCGCATCTCTGCTGGAGCTATCCGCGCTCGGCAAGCTGCGCGGAATACGTCTCAGTGACCACCGTGATGTGTGCTCGATACCTCTCTCGCACACAACCACATGTTTCCATACTTTCCGCAGCCACCTCGTACTGTACCGATTAGATTGTGGCGACCAGGCACACACACCGAGTTCCCCGCCTGGCTTGGCCTGCCCGATGCCCGCTGCCTCTCCATGCCAACGGGATTTTTCGGTCAGAAGCGCTCAAGCATCCGTGTCGCAGTGGGCTCCCGGGCTTCGTACATAGTCAAACAGACGAAGAGCCCGCGCATACCGCCAAGAGATTGTGCGTGACATTTGTTTACGACACACCTCCACTCCCGACCTCCACCATAATGTGTGACACATACGGTTACTTGCCGATGACCGATGACCGAGCGTGGTAATCGTAATCTTACGCTGCGATGACACGAGCCCTGTGCTTTCGGCAATCATACGGTAGTCGAGTCCTCGTACAGTCGTACTATACGTATCATGTGTCGGGACTCCGGTCCATGTACGCCAGTCGTACCCGCGTCGATGCCCGTCGGGCTGGTAATGCGTGGTGGAGGTACAGAGCGGGTAGTGGGTGCGTATGGACAACATAAAAAGGGCGATGCGGAGGACTGTGGATGGCCCATGTACTCGTACCCCACAAGACACACCGGTATACATACAGTACATACAGAACCTTTGTACTCGTACAGGACGAGTACAAGTAGTTCCCCAGTCCCGACCTCGGATTTTACTTCTCAGATACTGCACTGCAGAACACAGCTGCCCGGTTCAAATCGTCGCCATGCCTCGAACGCCGTTGCTGGCCTCTGCCAAGGACTACACCCCGTCGGGGCCAGATGACCGAAAGGGTGCGTGGCGTGGCGTCTTTACAAACTCTCTGAATGCAGAGGCGCAGAGGCAACCACATTCCGCTCCGTGCGCCGGATCGGGCTCGGTGGACTCATGCTCGTGGTGGGATGGTGACACGAGCGGCGCGATCACGATCAGTCCATCAGTCGATCTGTCCGTCCCCTTCTCTTCCTCGTACTCACGCCCCACAGGCATCCTCGACCTCTTTCCCGTCGGGCCCGAACCCAACACCGAGCTCGGGCGATACCGTATCCTCTCGCCCAAGGCCGGCGTGAGGGTCTCGCCCCTCTGCCTGGGGGCCATGTCGCTTGGCGATCAGTGGACGGGGTGGATGGGCGGGAAGCTGAACGCAGAGGAATCGGAGGGGTTGCTCGATGCGTTTTAGTGGGTCACACGGCGTGGCACGGAATTGCTTCGACTACCCCATTCAGCCCACTCATACATATCACATCACATCACACCACATCACATCCCCCACCCCCCCCTCCCCCCTCTCACCTCCCTGCTCCCTACATGTCGATTCCATTCCTCTCCGGCCTTGCCAGTCCTCATACCGGTTTCCTTCCTCACATCCACTCTCACCTTGAACCGGGTGTACCTTAGCTGGAGCGCATTAACCCGCACCAGAAGTGTGGCGGCCGGCCCAACCGCGGAGAACTCCCCTGACAAACCGCAGCGAGGCCGGCGGGAACTTCATCGACACGGCGAACAACTACCAGGACGAGCAGTCCGAGCTGATCATCGGCGAATGGATGGAGAAGAGGGGTATCCGGGACGAGATCGTGCTGGCGACGTGAGTGAGAGAGAGAAAGACTCGGCAAGAGCAAGAGCGAGGTTTCTCGTGCGTCGCATCGGAGTGGGGCAGAGGCATGGGGGGTCGGGAGGTCGGGGCGCAGGGTTGCGGTGTACTGTACGAGAACGAGCACGAGAACGAGTCGTACACACACTGTGTAGGACTCGTACAGAACCATAACGGGTACGGTTCCACGGTCCTGATCCGCTGACGCCCTTGTAGCAAGTACACGACGTACGGCATGAACAGGAAGGAGGGGAGGCAGAAGGGCGTGGGAGTCAACTATATGGGCAACCATGTGAGTGCGGGACGTCTTTTGTCATCAGCATTTGCGCTGGGACTGGGAGAGACACATACGGATTAGCACGCTGACGCTCGATCCAGCGCAAAAACCTTTATTCGACGGTGAGCCGGGCGTGTCTACCAACACAATCTCGCGACTCTGTCACACATGTGCGAGTACAGTATCGAGTACTCGTACTGTGTTCGAGCTGGTGGCTGCGCTGCTCTGCAATGCGACCGACTCGCCCCCCTCCTGGCGGCTGACCCTGCTAACACCCCCGCCCGCGCAGGTCTCCGACTCGCTCAAGAAGCTCCGCACGAGCTACATCGACCTCCTCTACGTGCACTGGTGGGACTACACCACGAGCGTGGAGGAGGTGATGCTGGCTCTGAACGACCTGGTGAGGGAGGGGAAGGTGATGTATCTCGGTGTATCGGACACTCCGGGTGAGTTCATCGGGTTCTTCCAGTCCCTCCGATCCCACATTCGGTTCGGCTGTCGATGATTCAATGAGTCGATGTCGACTCCTCTTCTCGGTCCCTACCGGCCCTCCCATGAGGCGGTACATGCGGGCCCTGGAGCTACACAGATCTCGACACTTATCAGTGTCGTGTATGCGTCTAGCGAAGCTTACCCTTTTCCGCAGCGTGGATCGTCGCCCAAGCGAACCAGTTTGCGCGAGAGCACGCACTCCAGCAATTCGTGGTGTAGTGAGTGCTCTCGATCAGTTTTCATGATTGGTTCTTATTCTTGGCTTCCGAGCCCGCGAATGTCGGCCTGCGGGAGTGTCAGAACGCCGGAGTGCCTTTCTGGTTTACGTGCCCCTCTCGTGCCCCGCTGACTCGCATTCAGCCAAGGCAACTGGAGCCTCGCCAAAAGGGATATGGAGAGGGACATCATCCCCATGTGTCGCGCCTTTGGGATGGCAGTGGGTACGTCGATCGATTCGATTTCTTTTACCTCTTATCTCTCGCTTCTTGCTCCTTGCTTCCTTCCCGCTTGCCTTGTAAACTCCGGAGCCTTCACCGCCTTCCAATCCATTCCTTCCCGCCTACGATTCCCGCTCGTCCATATCGACACACGCTCCTCATTCCCAGCCCCATTGCATCTGCTCTCGCTTCGCATCCTTCTTGGTCACATTACGGTCCACATACCACATTTCGGTCCACACATACCACCGTCGCCTTTCACTTCACTCACTTCGCATCCATCTCGTCTCATTCCGGACCACAAATGACCCAAAGTCGGGACGCTTCGCAGGCGACGAACGAGGCCCATTGGCTAACCCTTTCACAGCCCCTTGGGGCGTCATGGGCGGCGGCAAGTTCAAAGACCCCGACGAGATCAAGGCGCGCAAGGAAGCCGGTACTCTGCGGGCAGGGGCCGAGCCGACAGAAGACGATATGAAGGTGTCGCAAGCTCTCAAGGAGGTCGCGCAGGAGATCGGAGGGGAGATCCACCTTGCGAGCAGTGAGTGGCGGGGATGTCGGGTATGGTTCGATTCAGTACATCTTTCGGCGAAATCTGCGCGCGGCAATTCTGCACGGATCTCAATCCTTCCAGAGACGGGAGACGTCTGTGTTCTCGTTCCCCGATTCGCCGCCGGAACTTTCGCTCGTCTCCTAAAGAAGCTCTAGCTCAATACTCCCTTTGGCCGTTTTGCAGGCTTGGCTACCAATGCGATCCCCCCGTCTTACGCTGACCTTCCAGTCGCCCTCGCATGGTGCCGCCAGATGTACCCCGACTGCTACCCCATCATAGGCGGCACCAAGATCTCCCAGCTCAAATCCAACATCGAGGCACTCAAGATCCACCTCACCCCCGAGCAGATGGAGAAGCTCTCTAATGCCGTCCCATTCGACTGGGGATTCCCGTACGATTTCTTCGGGAGAGACCCACATGGTCTCCCGGGCGGTACGACGTATTCGCCTTTGTTTAATACTGTGAGTTGGACACGGGCATCTCGGGTACAAAGCACAACTAATCGCTGTCGGTTCCCGTGTTGCATTGGTGAAAATGGGCAATGCAATGAGCTGACGGAGCCGGTGCTAGGCTGGCCGCATCAAGTTTGTGACCTGGTCCTGAGCGCGGATACGGCGAGTTGGAAGTGGTCCGTGGCGTATTTGAGTTGTCTGGTCAGGTTGAGAATGATCTTTCCGATGCAAGGAGGTTCAGGCTGGGCAATGAAGTGAGAAATGTGCGGGATGCCGAGTCCACGACGCTCTCCTCGTTGCTCGGAGCATTCGCCACGCCACGCCACGCCACGCCACGCCACGCCGCGCTGGCAAACGCCTCTCGCCACGTGACTAGCACAGGCTACCTCGTTGACCCGTCGGAAAGCCAAGCCTCGGAGGCGGTGACATCGCATCCTCAACATTGCATTTGCGCTTTTACACCTTCAAACGGCTCCTCTTTGCAACCAGAGCTAGGAGCTTCAGCGAGACGAGCAAACACCCCGACCCCGCAGGGTCGTTCTCGCCAGTATGACCGAGACCATACGACGGGTGTTAGATGATCGAAACGAGGTCCCGTTGCATTCGGGACCGGCAGGTTTAGCCACTGCTTACTCCGTCCGGACCGGTGAGTTTGTCACGGATTACGAAGCACCTCTAAATTGGCTTACGAATCCTCCACCACTCGTTGGTTGGTTTGGTCATCGTTCTTGGTCATCTGTTACCGGTCTCGGGTTTCGGGTTTCGGGTTTCGAGCATGGAATGTCATGGCAGTCTGCGTGCCCACCCTCCCCTCCGTAGCATGTGCACCTTTTCCACTGCTCATATCCGTGCTCCGACAGGACAGGCTGATCCGCTGATCCGCTGATCAAAAGATGTGGTTGGGGCAGAGTCGGCCGTAAAGCTCGGTACTGCCGTGCTGTATGATGTATCTGTACAATAGGGCAGCAGCCACGGTCTAACCGGAAGACGCACCTGCACGCGCTCCTGTCCGATGATACAATACTGTATGAGCGCTGTATCTCCGCTGCGACGCAACGCCCGAGTCGGTGGCGCACGAGTCCATAACATGCGCTGCTTGTGTCAGGTCCGTGCTTTGCTTTGTCAAAGCTGATCAATGATGATGTCGTCGGGGCAGAGTGGGCCGTAAAAGCTCGGTGCTGTACTCGTTCATACTTGCAGCTGGTACAGGACAAAAGGAAGGGCAGCGCGGTCTGCCCGGAAGACACCCTTCCACTCGTCTGTTCTCCTATATCGACGCCTGTTTACGGTACTACATACTGTATACTTCTTCAGTTCCCTACTGTCCGATTTGAATCGTCGTCATGCCTCGTACCCCGTTGCCCTCCTCTGCGAAGGACTACACCCCGGCAGGCCTGGACCGAAAGAGTACGTCCTCATGTTCTTTAGGCAGAGGGAGCCGCATCCCCCTCTGCGCGTCCAATCGTGCGGCCCTCCCTCGCGCCGCACGTTGTATGAATGAGCTCGCTCGGATGAGACGATGAGGCACATGTACTGTATGTACGTATGTGTCAAGCTTACTCTCCGCCCGCCCAGACATTGTCGATGTCAGATCCGAACCCGACACGGAGCTGGCGCGCTACCGCATCCTCTCCCCCAAGGCTGGCGTGAGGGTCTCCCCCCTCAGTCTCGGATCAATGTCTCTTGGCGATCAATGGACGGGCTGGATGGGCGGGAAGCTCAGTCCGAATGAGTCGGAGAAGCTGCTCGATGCGTTTTAGTGGGTTGAGTGAAATGTCTTCTCCATCCAACCCTATTCCATCATCCTATGCCACTTAGCCCTCCGTCTGACTCGGAGGCGCTTGGTGGTCCACGCGAATTGCAGTCGTTCGAATCCTCTGGTGTTATGGAGAGATGAACCATGCTGAGAGACCGCAGTGAGGCGGGTGGGAACTTTATCGACTCGGCGAACAACTATCAAGACGAGCAGTCCGAGATGATCATCGGCGAATGGATGGAGAAGCGGGGTGTCCGCGACGAGATTGTGCTCGCGACGTGAGTGGAATGCTTCGCATCGCCGCGGTATGGAGGCAAGAGGCAGTCCCGTGCCGGACTGTACGCGTGCGTATGTGTAGCTGATTCCGAGGTGTAGCAAGTACACGGCGTACTCCATGTACAGGAAGGAGGGGAGGCAGAAAGGCGTGGGAGTCAACTATATGGGCAACCATGTGAGCGTTCAGTCCTTGGATCAATCAAACACCCTTGCGAGTACTTGTACCGAACCCGATCGTTGAGCGAATGCTGCGCATGGTTGTTTGGTGGAAGTCGATGCTGATGTGCATCTCAGCGCAAGAATTTGTACATGACTGTGAGGCCACCATCGGCCACCCCCATCATCCCCACAAATCTGCCATTTCAACTGCGCGATTCCCCTATCCCAGCTGCGGAGGGTGCGCTGGGACCGAATCGTCCCCCTCTTGTGCGCTTGCTAACGCGACGTGCCCCTCGCAGGTCTCCGACTCGCTCAAGAAGCTCCGCACGAGCTACATCGACATCCTCTATGTTCACTGGTGGGATTACACAACCAGCGTGGAAGAGGTCATGCTGGGCTTGAACGACCTGGTCAGGGAGTGTTAGAAGGCGCACGGGGATTGGCACACCGTGCACCGCACGGGGATTGGCACACCGTGCACCGCACGGGGATTGGGACACCGTGCACCGCACGGGGAGTGGGACACCGTGCACCGCACGGGAAAGAGCTGTACGCTGTGCATAGTACATAAACTGGCTGGTTAGCGCTTCTTGCCCATGCAACTGCCTCCCGGATATCACTTACAGATTAAGAGTCTGCTGCCCTACCTACAACAAGCCTGTCACCACCATGTCGACCGATTCTGCTA